>RJWJ010001796.1:0-117652 GCA_004363605.1 Indri indri
TTTTTTTTTTTGAGACAAAGTCTCACTCTCTTGCCTGGGGCGAGTGCTGTGGCGTCAGCCTAGCTCACAGCAACCTCAAACTCCTGGGCTCGAGCAATCCTACTGTCTCAGCCTCCCGAGTAGCTGGGACTACAGGCATGCGCCACCATGCCCGGCTAATTTTTTCCTATATATATTTTTAGCTGTCCAATTAATTTCTTTCTATTTTTGGTAGAGACGGGGTCTCGCTCTTGCTCAGGCTGGTCTCGAACTCCTGAGCTCAGGACGATCCGCCCGCCTCGGCCTCCCAGAGTGCTAGGATTACAGGCGTGAGCCACTGCGCCCGGCCAGGATAGATTTCTTTAGAAACCAACGAAAGGACTGAGTCCTGTGCTCAGAGTGGTTGGGGGATTAAACAGTGAGGGCACACACTGACGCTGGAGTAGAAAGTAGCAGAGACGCTGAGAAATGTTGCCCACCTCTCTAAAGGGCAAGGGGCCTGGGCTACAAATGAGTTTAAGAAATGCACCCATCTGGTGTCTTGGCTCCCGGGGATTTCATTAAGCCATGAGGAAGACTGTTAATCAGGTACACAGAGAGCTGCTTTGAGAAGGAAGGAAGGAAATGTGGCTTTCTAGAAAAGTTTCCAGGGAAAAGATTAAATATTTTCTTTTAAAAAATACTTAAAGTGATACGATTTAGTTACCTGCTGGAAAAGAGAGAGAGAGAGAGAGAGAGAGAGAGAGAGAGAGAGAGAGAGAGAGAGAGAGAGAGAGAGAGAGAGAAATTGGAAAAATTTGAACACCAGATGTTTGATGATGTTATGGTGTTATGGTGTGTGGGAAACAGGTCCCACTTTCCAGGGTGGGCTCTAGAGACAGGGCAACGCCAGTGCCTTGGCTGCAGGTGCTGGGGTCAGAGAAGGACTCAGATCCCACAGAAACTGAGTCAACTTGGTGAGGGGTAGGGAAGGTCAGGACACCAAGTGCCACCACAGGAACATGGCTCATGCCAGACTGCACCTGCTGAAGGTTGAACACCCACGGTGCACCCTTCCCTTGGATGCACTGGCTTAGGAGCTGGGCTGGGCTAAGCCTGCAACCCGAGGTCTCAGTGAGGACAGCTGAGAGCAGTGGGCACAGTGGGGCAGACCCCTAAGAGGAGAGGCCATCACCCCACTGCCTGCCGCACTCTGAGAATCACAGCTGCCCAGAGCTCACGCCTGCACTCATAGGGCTTATTAATCTGGGCTTTACTTCTCTCATCTGTGAAGTATAGCTAATAATAATAGCTATTTTACACAATGATGAGCATCTCATTAGATTGTAGATGCGGAGACACTGGAAAAAATGCCAATCATGTATAAATGGAATGTCCCTATATGTGTGTGTGACAGTCCCCTACCACATTCTTTTTGCGTCTAGATATGGCCCTTGAATGGCAGGGAGGGGAGAGATGGATGTGACGGACATTCCTTTCCTTCTCTCCAAGGCAATGTGCTTAATTGGAGACGAGGCGGTCTATAAAACCAACCCAGAATAAGCCATCTATGAATATTTATTTGCATGTCATGGATACATGGTGTGTTTCAGATTACTATGGCAATTATTAACATCGTAATGAAAAATTTTTAGTGATAGTTTACTAAAAAGCACTATCCATGTCTCCCATGGAGAAAGAAATTGATTTATTCTAAGTCAGGCAGAAATCAGAGACAGAGCAAAAACCAGAACTGCCTTCTCTCAGAATCTCTAGATTGCTGTACCGCTGGTCATTTCCATTGGAATTATACTCCTGTAAGTGGCTTTAGCCTTAGTAACTCTAAACGTTCATTTCTTGTGAAGCGTTACCACTCTCAGTGGTTGAAACCATTTGTGAAAGCATGGTCTTGGATTTCAGAGACTGGCCTCTTGTGTTTTGCTTTTTCTAAATCAATGGCCTGTGTGTGGTTCTGAGAGTTCATTAGGGAATCCCAGGGAACCCAAGGGGTGCGAGTCTAGGTATTCCATGCACTCCTAGCTTCTCTGTTTCCCTGTGGGCTGCCTCATCACCACCAGCAGAGACCTAATGAGCCCCATGTTTATTCTCAAGACTTCCAAGGGCATTTGTGAAGCTTTGATGTCATTTCCATCACACATTTTTTAATGGTGTTATTCCCTGAGGACGTTTTCTCTTTTCTCTGACTTCCACCTCAGGAACTTTAAGATGCATTTTTACATTGTTCTGGGGATTGTTTTTGCAAATGCCATGTCCTGGTGGATTTTAATTGACTCTGGATAACAATGCTTTGCTTCTTTTCTCTTTTAAATGGCGTGTTTATTGGTCATTAAAAGCTTTAGCAATCCCTCCTATGGTGCTATTTTCATCTGAGAAATAGTCTCTGAGAAATCAGTTTCAGGGATAAGCCTGTTCAGCAAAGGTTGTAGTTTCTTCCTTTGTTTGGGGGGAGGAAGAGAGTGGGGTGGCCAGAGCTGGCTGTGGCAGACGTGGGTTTATTTCGCAATAAACAGACGCTGGAGGACAAGCTGGCACCAGAGGATACACACATGAACGAGACACATACGTTTGGCATGTTTGCCCACATGGCACCCACTATTCTGGGAACAGCACACATCAATTAGATTTCATGGGTGTCCACATAGAAAGTGGCCAACCGGAGCCAAAGTGAATTTATTGGAAGGCTACTGGGGGCTCTTGACACCAACTGAAGCTGAAGATACCAGGCATGGAGAATTGGCCGGAACCAAAAGAGAAGCAATAAGCTTCTGTCTCACAGCCAGAACGGCCTGGGCAGGATGCTGTCCCCACTGCCACACCTGCAAGGAGATGAGTAGCATCCCTGCGCGTGACATGCAGTTCGGGACAGGTGAGGGGAGGGAGTGGTTACTGGAATCGGGAAAGAGTCCGTGAGAGGAACCCACCACGAAAAGAGCAGTGTGCATCTGTGAGGAACACAGCCAGCCTTCCGTGACCACAAGGGAGGGAACAGCTGTCCTGACCTCATTCTCCTTCCCTCGCTGACCTCCTGCCTGGGCTTCCCATTGGCCAAACCCGCCTGGAAGCCAGAGACAACGAGCCCTTAGATATAGCCATACAGATCGGCTTGGAGAACAGGCAGGAACCGAAGGGTTCCTGGGACGAGAACATCCAACTACAGAAGAGGAGGATTTAATCTTTACTGTCCTTCCCCCCACCGCACGCCTTCCCCCCACACTCTTGCCTCTCACTCACTCTCCAAATACAGTTTTTTGTTACCTTTGATTAAATCTATGTTCATTGTTTGCAATATTGCGAATAGTCACAGATATAGTGCATACTTAAATTATATTTCTTTTTTGTATAATCTTTTCCTCTCGGAGTTCATAGCTATATCACTTTTTTGTTTGCTATTCCTAACACACCCCTAAACTCTGCCATACCTGTGAATCTTCTCTCAGCGTGTTCAGACACACCAGGGGTCTCACCAGTGTGGCCTCTGCGGATACAGATACGTGTTAGCAGAGGCCTGTCTCCTGCTGCAGTAACAGCTGAGCGCTCCCCAGGGCTGCTGCTCTCCTGTTGCTCGGGCTTCCTCTTCACCAACACCCTCTATATTCCCTTCACTTCTTTTCTACATTGAACCCACCCCTTTCCTGGGTCCATGTTTTCCTTTTTCTGAGTTGGCTTCATTTTTTTTTTTTTTTTTTTTTGAGACAGAGTGTCACTCTGTTGCCCAGGTTAGAGTGCCGTGGTGTCAGCCTAGCTCACAGCAACCTCAAACTTCTGAGCTCAAGCAATCCTCCTGCCTCGGCCTCCTGAGTAGCTGGGACTATAGGCATGTGCCACCATGCCTGGCTAATTTTTTCTATTTTTTTTAGTTGTCTGGCTAATTTCTTTCTATTTTTAGTGGAGACGGGTCTCACTCCTGCTCAGGCTGGTCTTGAACTCCTGAGCTCAAGTGATCCTCCCACCTAGCTTTTTTGCACCCTTCCTTTTGCTCTCCCTTTGCTGCAACAATGGATCTGGTCGTCATCTGTGGCGTATGTACCATGCTCTGTAAACCTGTGTTACTCTCGTGCCCTGTAATCCTATCTTACTCTCCTCAATAAACCTCATTTTCATGCTTGCCTTAAAAAAAAAAGTCCTCCTGCCTCAGCCTCCAGAGTGCTAAGATTACAGATGTGAGCCACCACGCCCAGTCGAGATTATTTTTAATAGTGAAAAAATTACAAAGTAAGAGAGTATGTGGGTTTGGACAGTGTCAGAGAAGGATCTAGGTCTCACAGAGGATGGCAAGGAGTAACAATACTTTAAAACAATGACTAAGCAAGCAGGTTGACTTACCGCAATCTCACAGGTGACCAAGGCAAGACAGTTTATTACCAGCGGCACAGCAAACAGCAGGAACATCATGATGGCAGTACCAGTTGCCCGGCCCCCAGGCAACACGATGGACCGCGCTATGGCTGAAGCACTTAGGGACAAGGGCCCAGTGCCCTTTACAGCAAACAATTACCAAACCAGTCCCTTCCCCTGGAGAGCAAGTCGTCATAAAGCAGTCATGCTTAGTCACCTTGACCTACTTAATTGCCTATGTAACTAGCTACAGAAATGGCTCAGAGTCAGAGATCATCTGGGTCTTGAAATTTGGCAGACTTAGCGAGGACGTGTAGAAATGCTAGAGGCTCACGCTGAGTGCCTCTCCCAACAGATAGCAAAGAGTCAGACTTTGCTGGACATTTGTCATTATCAGCCACTAGACATCCACTCCCCCACTTGTTCTTGTGTAACACCCTCAGTTTCCTATGGGGAAGCCACCCAGCCCGCTGCAGCAGTCGATGAGATGGTCGGCTAGCCACCCCTCCCCAAACTCCTGGAGCCGTCCTGGTGCCAGTGCATCCCAAGACGGGCTCTTCAGTTGCTCTTTGATTCTGTGAGCCAATCCACATCCTTCCAATGAATTCCTTTCGGTTTAAATTAGATGAGCTTCTCTTATTGGCAACCAAAGAACTCTGTTATAAAATGGTATCTGTTCTCGAAGAATTCCTAGTTCCACCAAGGAGACCCACATGTAAACAAATAACTACGGTGGTGTGAGAAATGGTATCACACACGGCACACGCAGGGCACGATAGTAGCATAGAAGAATTCCATCAATAAGGACAAGGGTCATGAGTGCAACAGGTATCAAAAATGAAAGCTGGACAAGGTGGTGTATACTCGTAGTCCCCGATACTTGGGAGGCTGAGGCCAGATGGAGTCGGGGAGGCCAGCTCGGGTTGTCACAATAGTCTAGGTGAGAGCTGATGGAGGCCCAAACCAAGGCAATAGAAGCAGGAGTGGAAATCCTTTAAATGTTTGTAAATACATCATATTAGTAGGGTGGCCATATGATTTGCCATTCATACAGGGACACCACTGAGATCTAAATGGGTATATATTAATAATAAAACTAGGACTGCAGGCATAAGTTGGGAAGTATGGTCACCCTTCTCATTAATCTCTTCTTTTTTTTTTTTTTTTTTTTTGAGACAGAGTCTCACTCTTTTTGCCAGGGCTAGAGTGAGTGCCGTGGCGTTAGCCTAGCTCACAGCAACCTCAAACTCCCGGGCTCAAGTGATCTTACTGCCTCAGCCTCCCGAGTAGCTGGGACTACAGGCATGAGCCACCATGCCCGGCTAATTTTTTCTATATATTTTTAGTTGGCCAATTAATTTCTTTCTAATTTTTAGTAGAGACGGGGTCTCGCCCTTGCTCAGGCTGGTCTCGAACTCCTGAGCTCAAACAATCCGCCCGCCTCGGCCTCCCAGAGTGCTAGGATTACAGGCGTGAGCCACCGTGCCCGGCTCATTAATCTCTTCTAAGTCCAGCTTCCAGATGTCCCTCACCAGCATCAACAATGCTCAGCTTATTTGATTGTAACATGTTAAAAGGAAATTTGCTTTGTTTTTTATTTTTATTGGGTACAGGAAGAAACCCACAAACATTAGGCATCCTCCCAGCTCAGATGTCTTTTCCGGCCCAATCGAGCCAGGATTTACCAGCCCAGCTGAGCACACGCAAGGAGGGCAATCGTGTTTTCTGCCCACAGCCCACAGGACACGAGCTAAGGGAGAGTATGTCCTCCAGCCTTTACTCGCAGACTGGGTGGCTGAAATAACATGTCAACCTTAATGGCCTTCCCACGTTTCCAAAATAGGGCTCGGTATTTCTCCCATGCCCTCCCTAAAGGCAGGTAACTTGTCCATCTGTCTTGTCCTCTCTAATATACTCAGCACTGACCATGTGTCTGGCCCCTAGCAGGAGTTTGATAACTATGTATTGAATATTGTTTGGTATTTTCTGAGTAAATAACCCATACTTGTCTAAAGGTTGGCCAAAGCTCCTTCCCCATCCCCAGTACACAAGATGCCTGTTTCCCCGCCCCTTTGAAAGAGGAAGTTGGTTTCTCCCCAGAGGCCCTTTCCTCCGGACTGGCTTTCTTGCTTTGCCTGGCTACTTTGTGGTTCCCATTGAGCAGATAGTAACTTTTCCCCCACTTACTTTCCCCATGAGTGAGCTCCTGTTCCCATGGTACAACCTACAACAATTAGGGACTCGCTTGGAGGTTTATTGGTGGAAGCACAGAAGCACCTTGTTATAAACACCATCTTACCTCTCCCAGGGTCACTCAGCCTGCAGTGGGAAAACAGCATGCTAGGAGGTGGTAGCAAGCACATGGTTGCCAGGGAAGATCACCCTGTTTTGGCGAGGTGTCAGGGTCCTAAAAAGTGCTCTCCTAGGGAACTGGCTACAGGAACGTGCAGGAAGTGCTCGTCCGGGTCCTCTTGTTCCCAGAGGCTGTGGCTCAAGGTGGCTCTCATGGGTACTTTCAAATCGACTGAAGATACCACTGGCAAGGGTGTCTTGTCGCTGATGGAACTGTCTATTCCAATGGCAGTGTCGATGCTTCTGTTGGAGCCCAGAAATTTTGGGGTCATTGAAAGCAATAGAAGAAAAAGAAAACATCGTTAAAATCTAACTTTAAAAACCATTTTTTAAATCATGCCTTTTCTAGCACGAGTGCCTTGAACATAAATGGAAATATGGAAATGAAAGGCAGTGACAATATGCTCATGTGGGATGAGGTGTCTAAGAGCAACCTGAGGAGAGAGGGAGGAGGAGGAGGAACTGGAGCTGAGGGCTGTCCTATGAGGGGGAGTACACAACTCTCCAAACCTTAAGCATTGCTTTGATGTGTTGAGAACCTAACGTGTGTTATGACTCAAAGGTGAAATCCCAGGGACCAAAAATTCAAGACCAGAGAAGTGAGTATGAGCCGGGACTGCCCAAGGGATTGCCAGCCTCAGTAACCAAGGGCTGGGGTTGTCACGCGTGGAGAGAGTCCTTTGTAAAGAGCTGCTGTCTCCTTCTCCTCAAGCTGAAAGAAAGGGACTTTCTGGGGCCACCCAGAGAACTGGAGCTGTGGCCCCTGGGCTCTGGGAGACCCAGCAGATGGGGGCACAACTCCTGCCTAGGAACATGGAGGGCAGGAGAGAGGGGACAGTGGCTTTCTCTGCTGGTGCAGTGGAGAAGAGTTGCTTCCGTGTCCAGGAAGCATGGCCGTCCTCTCCAGTGGCTGGCCGAAGTAGAGAGGACATTTCTTGAGGACAGGATGTGGACTATGCCAGAGAGAGAGAGAGAAAGAGAACACACCACCCTGGAGCCACTGTCAGGCCTACCCAAGAGGACGCCTTACAGGGGAGAAGGGACTCTGACAGCTAGGGCCTGGGTGGCATGACCCCTGCAGACCCAGGGCCCAAGGGAGGTGGTGGCCAGATAAAAGGGAGGTGTCACAGCATCACCAGAGTTGCTGCTGAGAGGCAGAGAGGGGACTTCAAAGAATGCAAGAAAGCTCCTAAGAGAAAAAGTCATCTTTAAACATTAGGAAACAGAAAGAGAAGAGGAGTGACAACACCGTCGCCCTCTAGGAAAGGCCATCTTGACAGGGGGCCAAGCTGAGGGTAAGGAATAAGGCGTGATAAGTTCAGAGTTTCGGTAATTTTCAGGCACTGGACATTTTAACTTCAGAATTGAGACTGCTTTTATAATTTGAAGGGGCAAAAGCACCTTTTATGTCTAAGAGGGGGCCCACATGCTGTGGGGCCTGCCCAAAGAACCAGCTTTTATCCAGGGGCAAAAAGAAAACTTCTCCCACTGAAAACTCCAAAGGGAGGACAAAAATAAATTTGCATTTGATGACCCCCTGCAAGTCATACTTGTTCAGTGTGTTGGTTGCACTACCTTGCTTTAGGTTTCTATCCCTTGTTACGGAAAGAATCTAACACAATTGGTTAGCAAATGAATAGTACTTTGGAAATAATGGCAGTGTCCCCTTTGTGGTCCTGTCTTCTCTGTCCATTTTACAGAAGAGGCAGGTGAGGCAGAGCACCAGGGTCTTATGCAAAGGAGCCTGTGGGCTGGGGTGGGAAACAGCAGCTAACTCTGTGAACCCGCTTTGTTCGCTTACACTGCTTTGAATTAATGCACCGATCACTCATTCCTTTTACTGAGCACCTGTCATTAGAAAACACTGCCATTTGCCTAGGGAATGAATACTCAGATCATGGATCCTGCTTTTTTTTCAAGGATAGGCTTACAATAAAGTTGACAGAAAAAGTCAAACACATGACTACCTAGAATAAAAAGAAGGAACTGAGATAGGTTGGCAGGGTGCCACTGACCCCACGACTTCATGTTGGCTCCACCAGAGCCAACCCCGTGGAGGACGCACCTGTCTGCTGTGAGCTGGGGCCTTGATGAAAGTTGTGAGAAGCTGCCACTGGTCTGCTCGGCCGCCAACAGCATGAGGGTCTCGCTGGGCTGGGAGGATGATGGGAGGCTGCTTTCAGGCTGGATGGAGAAATTCAGAGTCAGAGGGTCAGGTCTGCTCACTGAGAATTCTCAGCCTCCTTGGGGGCAGGACTTTGAAGGAACTCGTGTGCTTGCACTTGAGTTCCACAGCCCAGCCCCAGGAGCCTGTGTGTTAAGTATTAAGCCCCAGAATCATCAGGCCAAAAATTGGGACCCCCCCACCGCTGGCCGGGCGCAGTGGCTCACGCCTATAATCCTAGCACTCTGGGAGGCCGAGGAGGGAGGATCGTTTGAGCTCAGGAGTTCAAGACCAGCCTGAGCAAGAGCGAGACCCCCATCTCTACTAAAAAATAGAAAGAAATTACTTGGACAGCTAAAAATACATAGAAAAAATTAGCCGGGCATGGTGGCGCATGCCTGTAGTCCCAGCTACTCAGGAGGCTGAGGCAGAAGGATTGCTTGAGTCCAGGAGTTTGAGGTTGCTGTGAGCGAGGCTGACACCACAGCACTCTAGCCCAGGCAACAGAGTGAGACTCTATCTCAAAAAAAAAAAAAAAAATTTGGACCCCAGCAGGACCACACCCTCTCTCCAGGGGCTGCAGTGGCTACTCTGTGCAGACAAGATCTGGATGTTCAGAATCAGAGCAGTTGGGCTATAAAACAGCTGAACTTTTCAAAGTCAGTAATAACAAACCTAAAGCATACAACTTAAATGAGAGAAGAAAAGCATCTAGATTCTGAAATCTGAAGGTTTGCGGCAATCCAATCTATCAAGCTCCCCTCCTGTGCTTCCGCATGAGGCAGGTCCTCGAAAGGCCCTATCTGTGTCCAAAAAACACCCTAAATAAACTGAAGGGGAAGAGCAAATCCTTGAGTAAATGTTTATAAAAACTTGTAATTAAAGGGTCAAAAAAAATTTTTTTTTAAAGACTAGTCAAGTGTAGTAGTGAGGAGTGTGAAAGGAGTAGAACAAGGCGTTCAATCTGTAACTGACTGTGAACAACCAAGTGAGGTAACTCACTACCTTCAGACCAGCAGGGTCAAAAATTTTGATGTATAAAAAGCTTTATTTTACAAATCAATTTAGAAAAACACAAGATGGCCAATAGAAAGATGGCCACAGAACACAAGAACAACAGCAAAAAATATATGTATATATGTATACATATAGACACACGTATATGTAACAGTGTTCAAATTCATTGAAAATCACAGATGTCTTGATTGACTATCCTGACTGGGGAAATAAAAAAAAAAAAAGAGATGTCACTTTTTACCTATCATATAGAAAATTTATTAAAACTTATACTACTCAATTGCGATAGGATACAGTGACACGGACACATTATTGGTGAGAGCTTAATTTGGTGTGAACTTTATGGAAATAGTCTGGCAATATGTGTCAAGAGCCTTGAAAATGTCCATGCTCTTTGATTTCTACTTCTAAAAACCTAGCTGAGAAAGTAATCAGAAATGTGGATGATACATACACGTGCTTGTTTTAGCGTTATTTATAATAATAAAAAATTTAAAACAACCTTAAATGTCTAATATTAGGGGACAATTTTAATTTGAATTCATGCAACTGAATAGTATGAAATTATCAAAATGCTGTTTACAAAGCACTTATAAAAGACATGGAAAAGCGTATATGATATAAAGTGAAAAAAGCAGCACTCAGAAATATATATATTCATAGTACATATATGCATACACCCATACATGCACATGTATGTATGTATTTCTTTCTCTTTTTTTTTTGAGACAGAGTCTCACTCTTTTGCTCGGGCTAGAGTGAGTGCCGTGGCGTCAGCCTAGCTCACAGCAACCTCAAACTCCTGGGCTCAAGCAATCCTTCTGCCTCAGCCTCCTGAGTAGCTGGGACTACAGGCATGTGCCACCATGCCCGGCTAATTTTTTCTATATATTTTTAGTTGTCTGATTAATTTCTTTCTATTTTTAGTAGAGACGGGGTCTCGCTCTTGCTCAGGCTGGTCTCGAACTCCTGAGCTCAAACAATCCGCCCGCCTCAGCCTCCCAGAGTGCTAGGATTACAGGCATGAGCCACCACACCCGGCCTGTATGTATTTCTTGACTGATCTTGGTGGGAGGGTCCCACTTACTGTTGTCTCGGTGCAGTTGCTGGACATCTTGGGCACCAGGCAGTGAGTGAATTGGATTCTCGGGTCTTTGGTGGTGATGGACAGACCTTTCTGCAGAATTTTCACCAGGCGCATCCAGAATTGAAAGACGGCCTCTGGGTGTTTTTCGTGGAGCCTCAGGTAGTAGATCTTTTCCGTCACTGTTCTAACCCTCAGGATGCGCTGGAGCCGGTCACAGATTCGTAGCTCCACGTACTTCAGGGGGAGAATCCTGGGCATAATCAGGAAATTTCCATAGTGGAGCCCTCGACTTTAATCAACCTTACGGGTGCCCACCCCGAGCTTGGCCTCCCACCTCTGATTGGGGGATGGCAAAGGGAGAAAGCTCCTGTTCTAAGACTGACTCTCTGATTTCCAGGACTTTGGTTATTAAGGAATCTGCCCACTTCAGTAACAACAGCTGGTACTGATGTATAATATCTCATGTAATTCTCACACAACCCTTCCATGAAGGAAAGATAAGTATTATTAATTCCGCTTTACAGATTTTGAAGCTGAGGCTCAGAGAACCAAGCGACTTGCCTAAGTCTAGATCTCACTAAGCAGGAACTGGAACTGAGGTGTCGCGCCTGCGTTTCTAGGCCTCCTCCCTGTGTCCTGATTTGCTGTGTGGAGGGGGAAGGAGAAGGATGGGCGTCTTCCATTGGTGCAGTATTCTTTCTCAGTCTTAACACCTCAAAGCCCTATTTGACTTTACATCCCCACTTTTTCTTTGGAAACCCCCTACATCTATATTGACAAAATAAAAGCACACAAAACCTTCTCAGTCTATCAGTTCTACATGAAAAAAAAAGTACACAAAAGCCAAGATCCTCAAAAACCAGGCTTGACACAGGGATTGTGCACTGCTGTGTCCCAGCATGAAGCACAGTGCTGGGTACATAGAGATATTAAACGAGCATTTGTTAAAGGAATGAATGAATGAATTCCGCATCGTTCATACACTAAGAACATGGTCCCTTCTTTTGATCTAGATCCAGCTGTCGTATTAACACCGTGCATATGCCAGTCAATCGGCCTACCCCTTCTGACCCCTCCCTCAAGCTTTTCTTTACCTGCGAAGTGTGATAACAGGAGCATGATCGGGTGTGCTCTGGGTGGAAAACTGACTCCGGGGCCAGGTGACGTTGGCCATCAGGAGGATGTTGGGGAGTGGTAGGCAGGGCACTGAGGAGGTCACCCCAAGGATCATGGTGGTAGATCCTTCGCAGACATCCATCCAGTTCCCGGGCTCAGTGACCTGGAAGTCAGCCCCAGGTACACAGGTCAGAAAGGAGCAAGAGACAAGGGGTGGAAAGGACACAGGTGCTAGAAAGGGGCACTTCATCTTGGTGACAGGTGTGCAGCACACTGGGCTGGGCCCCAACCTGCTATCGATCCTTTTTGTTGGTCTCCGCAAATAAACTTTAAGCTCATTGGCAACAGGCACTCTGTGTTGCACGTCTTCGTGTCCTCTGTTTGATCTAACTGTGAAAAAATGCACCAGCAAGAAAAAGCTGAGTGGCCCTGAAATCTTTATTCCCTCACTCTTGGGTAGGAGAAGCCAGCACTGGTTTCTAATGGCCAAGACAGGAGATTACGTGAAGAAAGTTCCAGAAGGGGAGGAAAGTGAGGAAAGAGCTATTGAATGGGGAAGATTCAGACAGCCTAAGTTGAGAAAGGATGAGGCACTTCTCCCAGGACGAGAGAGGGTCCGTCTTGTCGCTGGGTCTTCAGTGGAGCAAGGACTGTTCTCTCGAAGCACCTGTGGGCTGTGGCAGGGCGGGGAGACTGGCCGCCTGGGCACTGGGCCCCGTGTCTTGGCTAAGACACCCCCCACCTCACTGTCTAAGGCTGCCAGGAAATCACCAGAGCTGTGGTTACCAAGGAACCACAGGGACCAGGGTAAGGAACAGATGAGGAGAGACCCCCCATGTTCCTAAAGCCAGAGCACCTTTTCCCAAGGTTCTAGACTTTGTGAGCCCATCGGCACCACTGCACAGCCCCTGGTGGAAGTGGGGACAGGGAAGTGCCCCAGGAATGATTGAAATTGAATTTCCTAGCAGCCCGCCCAGAGGGGGCTCCAAGAAAAGTAAATTTTGATTTAAAAAAAAAGGGACATTTGTTGGAGCCCATGTTGCGGAATGAAATTCATATTCCCTGCAAAACATAGAAGATTGCGTACATTGAGAGAAAGCGCTCAGTGAATGTCTGTGGGCGATGCTGCTTTGAGGTGGTGACAGTGACGGTGATATGGAGGAGGAGGGAGGAAGCAGCGTGACCACACTGTGACTACAACAACCGTGGCTGTGGGGGCTGCATCGTCTCCAGCAAACTTCGAAATCTGCTGTGAGTCCGCCTCTCCCTGGCAAGCTCTGTGTTTTTTGCTGCCCGGGTCACTTAATATCCATTCAGAGAATCCAAACAGTTTTAACATTAGGCCAAAGAGAACATACTAAGAGAACAAACCTGCTGCCAAAACATCACACCCAAATAGAAATTACTAGAAATTAGATCCGAGTCTGGATTTCTCATGTTACTGCTCCTTCTCCACCAAGAATGTGTTAGGAATGACCACGCCCCCAGGTTTGCCAGTTGACCACCCAATTACCGATTATGTACCCTCCTCCGCCCCTGCTGGAGGAAACACAGCGACCACGGAACACCGGGAGCCGTGGACACAGCTCTCAGAAATCTCGGGACTCCATTAGACAATAGCTCGCTGCTCTGGGAAGAGTCTCCAAATTAAACCCAAGACCCACCTTGAACTGTTCCCACCTCTCTCCAACTCCTCACTGCTTCTCCACACCATCCGAATGGATTCTTGTCTGCAGACCTCTCTGTGCATTCCAGCCCCCCTACCTTTCCCTACCCAGGTACTTTGAAGTCCCCCTGTCTAGGATATCCTTGCCCCCCACCCCCCACCAACTCTACCACTTTCTAGCATCTCAGCAATGCCTCAAAGAATGGTTTAAGACCCTTCTGGAAAGCCTTCAACTGCTAATGTCCAGAGAGAATGCTCTGAATGCCCCAGCACCCACTCTCTGTGCTCATGCCTTGGGGATCAGCTGGTCCAAACTATCTGACATACAGCTTTCTTGGACAGTTACCATTTTTTTTTTTTTTTTTTTTTTTTTTTTTTTTTTTTGAGACAGAGTCTCACTCTTTGCCCGGGGCGAGTGCCGTGGCGTCAGCCCAGCTCACAGCAACCTCAAACTCCTGGGCTCGAGCAATCCCACTGCCTCAGCCTCCCGAGTAGCTGGGACCACAGGCATGCACCACCATGCCCGGCTGATTTTTTCTATATATATATTTTTAGCTGTCCAATTAAATTTTCTTTCTATTTTTGGTAGAGATGGGGTCTCGCTCTTGCTCAGGCTGGTCTCGAACTCCTGAGCTCAGAACGATCCGCCCACCTCGGCCTCCCAGAGTGCTAGGATTACAGGCGTGAGCCACAGCGCCCGGCCTGACAGTTACCATTTTATACCAGGCAAACCAAACTTATAAGCTTCTTGGCCAGGGACACTCTCTGATCTTTCTTTGCACCTCTGCCCTGCACATAGGTGTTTAGTACGTGCTTCCTGGCTGATTAACGGGTGATGCCACACCAGCAAAGGAGCACAGGTACGTGGATTCTGGCTAGACTGCTAGAGGGAGGCAGGCAGCACCTGGGGAAGATTTCATATATATGAAAACGACTGTCCCCCTAACTCCCAGTGGCTCCATCCCAGGCCACAAATGCTCACTTCCATTGATCATATTGCCACCCCCTTGGGGGATGGTAGGAGCTGGGCAAGGCTGATTCGCCCCAGTGGCTTTGATTTCAAATAAAGTTGTTTCTAAACCATCCCAGAGAGAGGAGGCTGGATTTCAGAGCAGGGTTTCTACCTTAACTCTCTGTAACCACCCAGTTTGGAGACTGAGCTCTAATTAATCCTTTTGTAAGGTAAAAATCTATTTCCTTAAAGCACATGACCTGCAAGGAGCTCCATCATGCCATAGGTATAAACAGAGGTGAGCGTGGGGCCAAGGCCGTCTGGTTTTCTCCAGCCTTGGTGGCTTCTTTGACCTCCCCAGGGCTTTCAAAGGCCGCAGCATTTCCTTACCAACCCCTAGGAACAAATTTTGGAAAGGCAAAGACAGCTGGCCCTCAGCTGCACAAGGGTACCTGGATAAAGTAGCTTTCAAATACCACTGAGTCGGAGAACAAGTTGAATTCTGGAGAATGAATCAGTTGACAAAGAAGACCGTCTTCCACCCCAAGTTCCACTCCAGGGCCTGGTTCCCTGACCTCAGGTGGGAGGCCCCTGATTTTATTCATTGGTTCTTGGGGAAAAAGGGCTGGGGAACATCTCTGGGGCCCCAGGCAGACCCAGCCCAACTCCAAGCTGTTGATGTTGGTGTGACCACTGCCCACCCCCCTGCCCCATCTCCTCCTCCCCTGCTTACTTGCAGGCTGTCCCCCAGGGCTGGGAGGCCTGTCAGCTCACAATGGCAGGAATGACATCAAGGAATGTGATGGCCAGCAGCAGGAAAGGAAAAACAGAAGAGGAGAGGGAGGAGAGAGGAGAGAGGATACGCAGGGCTCTTTTCTCCCCTTTTCTGCCAGTTACAAACCAGCGGTAATGTAGCCTATCCCACTTTTCAAGCGGTCGCTCTTACCTCCAGATGGGAAAAATGACCCTCTCCGGTTGTACCAAGGCAGCAGTGAGCCTGCCGGACCGGTAAGGAAGGCTCTCGGGGAGCACACAGGCTCTAATCTCCTCCCCCCACAGCGAAGCCTCTCACAGGACTTCGTCTGTAAGTCAAGTGTGACTTGTTCAACTAAAGCCAGGCCCTGACCGGCCCAGAGGAGTCTCAGGGCAGGGGAAAGGGAGTTCCTCTTCCCTGCATCATCTCATGAGATAAAATAAGAATTTTATTTTAAAACACCAGGCTGTTCACAGAACCAAAAGGCTTATTTGTTCGGCAACGGTGGGCAAAGGAGGAGGTAGCAGCACAGTGGTACGCTGCGGCCGGCTTCAAACGCGTCATGAGAGCTGGTTGGTAACGTTTCAGGAACTTTGCAAGCCAGTTGTTAAACACAACCGTTATGAAAATATAAATGCTGTGAACTTACAGTGAAATAGCATATCAAAAACAAAGGTAATAAATCAATTTCTTAATTATTTTACTACTTCTTAATTTACTGCTCTATATTCTCGAGCTTATTTGCGTCTATTGTATCTACACGGTAGAAACGGTGTATAATGGTGTGCTACTGTGTGTCTGCACAGCGCGTGTTCGGGAGCCTCGTGGTGGCAGCTAGCTTGAAACATCAGCCGTGTTGGGAGTTATTTACACCATGGGAATCAGCAAATGCCGCAAATCAGGGCGTGCTTTATTGTTTTGTTGATTGTCTAGGCTAAAGTGACAGAGAAAATGTTAATGATGCAGATTAAACTCGAAAGTGTGTCTGTAGCTATTATATTGTGGGCACAGAAAAATCTGAGGAAATTGTCTTCCAGTATTAGACTATTATCTAATTTAGCAAAGAAGTTGCTCATGTCATTGACGAATGAATAAAGTTCCAACATACAACTTTGTTATTTCATTTTTGCCTTGCTCATTAGTATAAATGAAAATATCAACCAATATTCATGTCAGAACTACACTTGTTTGTCAGTTGCAATCACAGGTTGGCTAGGAATACAAGAGTTTGACAAAAGTCAACAAAAGCTTTCTGTGAGAATCCATTGGCCTCATGAAATTTACGATAAAGAGTATTGTATATTTTATTGTTATTTATTGTCTGAGTGTGCCATACATACTTATATCAGTAAAATTTATTCAGAGAAAACATATATACCTATATGTATGCACACATAATATATATTAAATATATATATAATGTTTTTTCCCCTAGGAGAGCTGGTTGTTAAACATTTCCTACTATACCATTGTAACGGCACCGACCTGTCCCCTTTCCCTGCTATCTCCTATCTTGTAACGGGACAAGAAGCTTTCATCTGAGGACTTGTTCTTCAAGTTGCACGAAGTTGCAGAGGGATTAGGTATTAATTAGTTAATCTTCCCAGACTATGGCTGGACAGCTACCAGTCTCTCTCACCTTGGTACTTATTCAAGGAGCAAGCCAAGGGGTAGAGTCAGTTTTTTAAAACTCTCAAGACACACACTGCTGCAGTCCTGCCCGTGATTAGGGTTAAATCTCCTGGTACTTCTCTTATCCTCAGGAGAACACCCTCTTCTCATTGGTGTTTCCCCAAAGCTGTAACATTGGAAACAGGAGCTTAGATCTCATTGGCTTATTTCTTCCCAAGATTCGCTCATTAGAAGAGGAAACTGACTTTTTTTTTTTTTTTTTTTTTAGTGATGCAAACATTCTAACACTAAAAATTCAAATCTTCAAAGTTGTTACTTTTGCTTTCTTATCATAGTACTCCCTATTCATGACACTTTCCCCCTCCTTTCCTTGTAAAAGAAATAGGAAGTTTCTTTTACAATGTTTGTAGCGTATAAACCAAAATTTTAAATGACAATGAGAACATCAGTACCCCATGTGCTAGAGTCCCTCACTTACTTCTGAAGTAGGCTTTCATTTTAAGTAAGTAGAAGTATATTTATTGCAACATTATTTGCAATAACCAGAGGCCGGAGACAACTTAAATTCCATCAAAAAGGCACAAATTAAATAAATTATGATATATCGATTGGATGTAATGCTATTCAGCCATTAATAAAAAGTCTACTTTATATGTACTGATACACAATGATCACCAAGATTTATTAAGTTAAAAAAAGATGCAGAACATTATATATGATGTGCTATCACTTCAGTAAAAAGAAAAAAAGGATATATACTCACATATGCTTGAACATGCACAATTTCTAGAAGGATAAAAATGAAATGCTAACAGTGGTAGCCTTAGGAGGGAAGGTAACTTCAGTAAAAAAAAAAAGACACAGTATACTTTTTGTACTGTTTAAACTATTTACCATGAGAATCAATTTCTTATTTAAATAAATAAACTTCAAAATAAAAAGTTCAAAAGAACTTCCCTATATACAGCTCTACAAGTATTTACTGAGAAGCTAACATGCAACAAGATATGACCGGTATTGGAAAAATCATTACTAAATTTAAAACTGGTCTGATCAGAGTTGTAGACATATGGACAGGGCTCTCTTGGAGATAATGGTTTACTTCCTAAGGTAGAGATATATATTTGAAGATATATGGCTGGAAAATTTCCAAATAGAGTGAAAACTATATGCTTGCAAGTCCACAAAGCTCGATAAATGCCAAGCAGGATAAACACAAAGAAAACCCCACAAGACACATCATAATCAAATTGCTGAAAATCAATGATTAAGAGATAACCATAAAAACATCCAGATAAAAACACATTACACAGGGAAGAAACAGAAGATTTATAGCAGACTTCTTGTTCCAACCACTCAAGCCAGAAGACATTGAAATAGCATCTTAAAATTGCTAAAAGAAAAAATTGTCAACCCAGAGTTCTATATCCAGTGAAAATGTCCTTCAAAAATAAGGGTGAAGTAAAGAATTTTTAAGACAAATGAAAGCTGAGAAAAATTGTTTCCAGGAGGCCTGAACTATAAGAAACAATAGGAGAAGTTCTTCAGGAGGAAGGAAAATAATACCAGATGGCAACTCGAATCTACATCTGCACAAAGAATAAGAGCACTAGAAAATTTAAATATATAAGATATATAAAAGTTTTTTTATATAAATAATTGTAAAAGTTCTTTAAATATTAGTATTTTAAAAAATTATAACAATGTAATATGTAATGTCAGGTTTAAAACATATGTAGAAGTAAAATATATGACAGGAATGGCACAAAAGATGGGAGGAGAAAAAATCTTATGGGTTTTAAATGTATAACAAGGCTGGGCATGGTGGCTCACGCATGTAATCCTAGAACTCTGGAAGGCCAAGGCGGGAGGATCCCTTGAGTTCAGGAGTTTGAGATCAGCCTGAGCAAGAGTGAGACCTTATCTCTACTAAAAATAGAAAAATCAGCCAGGCATGGTGGCGTGCACCTGTAGTCCCAGCTACTTGGGAGGCCGAGGCAGGAGGATGGCTTGAGCCTAGGAATTTGAGGTTGCAGTGAGTTATGATGACGCCACTGCACTTTACCTAGGGCAACAGAGCTAGACTCTGTCTGAAAAAAAAGTAAAATAAGGACATAGTTTCAGCAACTTTATGTCAATAAAGTTGCCAACTTATTAAATACATGTTCTATACAAATGCCATCACATAGAAACTACTAAACCTGACTTAGGAAAAAAATTTTAACTGACGTTTTAAAACTGACTTTGGAAAAATTGAATATATATGTATATTCATACAAAAAACTAAATTTGTAATATCTCCTCACAAGTGAAACTCCAGGCCCATATGGCTTTACCAGAGAAGTCTCTCAAACATTTAAGGAATAAATAGTAACAATTTTATTCAAACTCAGGAAATGAAGTAGGAAACAGTTCCCAACTCATTTTATGAATTCCGCATTACCAAAACCAGACAGAGACAATGCAAGAAAAGACAGCAAGACCATAGACCAGCATTACTCACGAACATAGATACAAATTTCGTTAACAACAAAAAGAGAGATAGAGTTTGTTCATGGACTGGAAGATTCAATATTAAGATTTCAATTCTCAGCTGGGTGGAGTGGCTCATGCCTGTAATCCCAGCACTTTGGGAGGCTGAGGCGGGGGGATTGCTTGAGGCTGAGAGTTTGAAAGCAGCCTGGGCAGTACAGTGAGACCCCCTTCTCTACAAACATTTTTTTAAAAATCGGCTGGGCATGGTGGCGCATGCCTGTACTCCCAGCTACTCCAGAGGCCAAGGCAGCAAGATGGCTTGAGCCCAGGAGTTTGAGGTTATAGTGAACTATGATCCCACCACTGCACTCCAGCCTGGGCGACAGACTAGGAACTTGTCTTAAAACCAAACAAACAAAAGATGTAAATTGTCCCCCAAATTGATCTATAGATTCAATAAAATCCCAATCAAAATTCCAGAAGAGTTTTTAAAATAGGAATTGAAAAAGGAAAAGACAGATTACAGGTATTTTTGAATAAAATTAAGAAAAAAAATTAAGACAGAGTCTTGCTTTGTTGCCCAGGCTGGAGTGTAGTGGCATCATCATAACTCACTGTAATCTCGAACTCCTGGGCTCAAGTGATCCTCCTGCCTCAGCCTCCCAAGTAGCTGGGACTATAGGTGAGCACTACCATGCCCAGCTAATTGTTTTATTCTTTGTAGAGATGGAGTCTCACGATATTGCCCAGGCTGGTCTCCAACTCCTGGCCTCAAGCAATCCTTGATCCTCCCCCGTCAGGCTCCCAAAGTGCTGGGTTTATAAGTGTGAGCAACTGGGACCAGCATAAATTAAAATTTTGAACAAGTAATGCATTCACAAGGTACAAACATCAAAAAGTATCAAAAGGGAGACAGTTAAGAGTCTCCTTCCTACCAGCTGTCATTGGTTTTGTTCCCACCCCCCTTCCCTCAAAATGAAGCCACTGTTATTTTCTTGTTTATCTTTTCAGAAAATGTTTATACATATTTTTGCCAATATAGTGCATTTAACTTCTCCTCTCCCTTTTGACATAAATACTACCATACTGTTCTAATTTTTCTGCACCTTCTCTTTTCTCTTGACAATATTTTTATATACTTTTTCCATACAATACATAAATTTTCTCTTTTCTTTTTGTACTCTAGCCTCTAGCCAACCCACACTGGACACGTAGCGTTAGCAAGACATTTTTTAAAAACTCTTGTTTTTTAAAAATGAACATTTGAAAATGTTCTTCTTTTGACTACCAAGGCACTGCATATTTGGCAGGAGTTTTTTTTGTTTGTTTTTGTTTTTTGTTTGTAATAATAGAGGCAATTTTTTACAATTGGCTCCTTGTTTCTGACTGGATAAAATTTATGGTCGAGAAAAGACTTTCACAGTAACAGTTCGTGGAAAGTTGGTCATGGCTGGGCGCGGTGGCTCGTGCCTGTAATCCTAGCTTTCTGGGAGGCTGAGGCGGGAGGATCGCTGCAGCTCAGGGTTCGACACCAGCCTGAGCACAGTGAGACCCCCATCTCTATCCCTAGAAACAAGAAACAAACAACAATAAAAAAGACAAAAAAAAAGTTGGTCGTAAAATAAATCAGTCATTTTATTTTATTTTTATTTATTTATTTAATCCAAACTGTGTTTATTGGGATGGTTTCCCATTCATTCAAGCATGGGACTTTTAGTGCTGCTTTTCTGAAGGAACATCCTTCTGTAAGCCTTGCTTTTCCTCCTGTAGGCTGGCAGAGGACAGTAGAGCAACAAACACACAAGACTAGTGTTTGCGATGGCTAAACGCCGTGGTGATTATAGCATCCTGGGCATTGCACATTGGTGGAGTAGGAATTGGGGCTCTGCACCAGGCGCTTCTTGTATTCCCTCTTCTCCTCTTCTGGAGAGGGATGAAGGAGAGCCTTGGTGAGAGGCATTCTCTCGTGGGGAAGGCTGTCACTGCTGGAAAGAAATTGCTCATATTAAATTCATAAAAGAAGTACCTGACTGTAGTTGCCGAACATGAAGGTGATACAAAGTTAGTAACAGAACTAATGTCACTGTGCAGCTGATCTATATCAGGGTGCCTCATTTTCAAAACTAGGACTTTTCCATCTTTCTAAAATTTCTGAATGCCTTATCAATTTTGTCAGTTTTTTTTTATTTTAAATGAGGAATCCTCCTGTGAGAACTGGAAAACCTGCTAGACAAATTCTAAAAGAGCTGTAACACTAATTTTGTTAGTTTTTGAGATCAGAAAATCTTTTAACATGATTTTAAAATTGTATAAGAATATTTATATCTTAAAATGTTACAAAAGTAATATATGCTTAGTATTAAAAACTTAAATATGGTATTTAAGGTGAAAAGAAAATGGGGAACATTAAGATCCACATCTAATTGCTAGGATTATGAATTCACTGTGTGCAGTAGTACTATGTTGATATCACACGCATACCCTGTATGATATAAAAATATAGATACTGACGCATCTTGTGCAGATTTGCCCACATTATCATACTCATTTTTTAAAAAGTCAGTATTTCCATGTCTACAGTAATAGAAACCCAAATGGGACTATAACTGGTCCAAAATCTATCTTTTCTGTATTTTCTTTTAAAATCATATTTGGTGCACTGAAATGAATCTGCACAAATTAGTAATTTTTAGTCTCATGTATTTGCTGTACTGATTTAGTCAAGTTCTTGTAACTATTAAGGCCCCAGGAATACTCTGTCTTCAGGAAATCTTGTTAGCCACAATTAGATGTCTCAAACTTTCTAGACAGTATTACTTTAGGAAGATTGTCAGGTCACTCTTTTAGCTTTTCCTGGTGCATATTCATGCATGTGCCCAGGTAGACTTTGAGTGTTCTGACATATGAAATTTTGATTCTCCCCCCTCCAGTTCAGCACTTTATAACTGTCTTGGCAACGATCTATTCATTGTTTTGTTGCAGAGGCTCGTACAATAAGAGCCTGTTCAACACGTATCCTTCAGTTATGCCCACAGCAACGATGTCCTTGTAAGTGACCTGAAAAGGAAAAGGCAACTGTGGTGGCCAGTCTACAAGAGGGCCCCAGTGATCCCCGCCTCCTGGTCTTCCAACCTTGAAGAAGTCCCCAGGTCCCCATTCAGAACACACTGGGGTTGGTCTGTGTGACTGCAAGAATAAGGCAGAAGTGGTGGTATGTCAATTCCAAGATTAGGTTATAAAAGCTACTGCAGCTGCCATCTTGGTAGTTTATTCTCAATTTCTCTCTCTCTCTCTCTCATCGTTCACCCTGGGGGAGGCCATCTGCTATATCATGAACAGTCCTATGGAGAAGCCCATAGGGTGAAGAACTTAGGCGCCCCCTGCCAACCATCATCCAGGAACTAAGGCCAGCCAACAGCCATGGGAGTGAGCTTGGAAATGACCTCCCCACCCCAGTTGCTATGAGACTTCAGATGACTGCAGTCCCAGTCCCAGCCAACAGCTTGACCCCAACCTCATGAGGACCACCCAGCTAAGCCACTCCTACATTCCTGACCATCAGCAACTGCGTAAGATAATAATTGTTTGGAGCTGCTAAGATTAGGGGTAATTCGTTGCACAGCAATAGACAATTAACATACTAAGCCCACCAAATACAACCCACCACCACCATCACCACCACCAAGAAATGTCCTAGAAAGAAGGGAAAGCTTTACATAAAAAGGGAGAGGGAAGCAGCTTTCTTTTTGGTTACCAGATAATGTCTAGTTTTCCTCTGAAGCACTTTTAACACACTTCCGGTAGGTATTGTCTTGCCTTCTCTGCATTCTTCCATCCAATTGTTAATTTCCTTCACCCCTGCACATCTAAGATCTATTAAAATATGAGGATTTTATACAGTATTCATTTATCTAACATTATATTTTGCTAATAAGTCTTATGAATATAATGTTCTCCAAATTTAGAACTCCTCAGATTACATAAATCCACCTATTTTATCAGTTATTTAATTCTTCTTGTTATAATGCTAGATTAAAAAAAAAGGAAAAAAACGCCAAATTGCAATCACACTTTTACAACAATATAGAAATGCCCCGTGTGTATGGATATGGTCTAGAAGGAAAGAATAATAAAAACAGTGTTCAAGCAATGAATTATGAGTTACTAATTTGGTGTATTTTTGCCATATAAAACAAATCGAGTCTATAGGCATTATTGATGGTCTATGGACAAAGCAATATGCAAACATTCTAAGTTATACCCATTTTATGATTTTGAATTTATTTACAATAGATTTTTTTAAAAATCCCAGATGTTCCTACATAAACAGTGCCTTGGGAGTGAAAGAGCTCTTTATTAACATGCTTTGTTCTACTGCATTTGAGAGTCCTAGAAAAAGAAGAAAAAAAGCAAGCTGTAGAGAATAGTTGCCTACTGGGAATCGACCACCCATTGGCTCAATGATACTGTCTAAGTCACTTAGTCTTCTTTCATCAATTTCCTCAGCAGTAAAATGAAAGGATTGGGTCAGATCTGTCGAATGCAATAGCCACCATCCTACCACGTGTGACTGTCGAGCACTTGAAATGTCACTAATCCAAGTAGAGATATATTGTAAGTGTAAAGTGCCCACCAATACAAACACACACTTAGTACAACAGAAAAAGAATTTAAAGTATCTCATTAATAACATGCTATGTTAACTATATGTTGAAGTGATAATATTTTGAATATATTGGCTTAAATATGTTTTAAAAATACCTTCTGTTTCTTTTTACTTCTTAATGTGGCCACTAGAAATTTTTAAATTATATATGGGGCTTGCATTATATTTTTATTGAACAGTGCTAGACTAGATCATATCTTCCAGCCCTTAATATTCTGATATCTATCTTAAGCTTTAGAAGCACAGCCTTCCAAATTCAGAAAGCATTACACAGCACAGTGTATGAAGTAGTCACTTCTTCCTTAGAGTCCACTAGATGGCACTAGAGTTCAGGCCTCAAGCTAATAATTAGTAGAGATTTAAAATTAGTACCTGTAGTTTTCTAAATGTGCTGTGCATAGGCTCATTTCCATGCCTCTGCTCACATTGTTCCCTCCACTTGGAAACTCTTTCCTACCTTGGCCAGCAATCCCACAAACCTACTCATTTTAAAAAATTCAGATTGGCTGGGTGCGGTGGCTCACGCCTGTAATCCTAGCACTCTGGGAGGCCGAGGCGGGCGGATCGTTTGAGCTCAGGAGTTCGAGACCAGCCTGAGCAAGAGCGAGACCCAGTCTCTACTAAAAACAGAAATAAATTAGATGGACAACTAAAAATATATAGAAAAAAATTAGCCGGGCGTGGTGGCACATGCCTGTAGTCCCAGCTACTCGGGAGGCTGAGGCAGGAGGATCGCTTGAGCCCAGGAGTTTGAGGTTGCTGTGAGCTAGGCTGACGCCACGGCACTCTACTCAGGGCAGTAGAGTGAGACTCTGTCTCAAAAAAAAAAAAAAAAAATTCAGATCCTCTTAAGAAGCTTTTCCTTAATATCCCCCTCCTGACTACAAATAACTTTATGTACCCACTGTCTTATATTTCTATCATAAAACCATGACACATTATTTGTTCACGTTTTCCACCATGTACACTATCTTGTATACATTATCTGAGGTAGGTAGTGATGAGGTCTTAGCTGATGCCTGGCATCTAATAGGTGCTGTATGCATTATATCAGTCAGGATAGGCTAAGTTACACTGCAGTAACAAAAATCCCAACCCTCAGTAGTTTAACACAGAAAAGGTTTATTTCCCACTCATCAGGGATCAGTTGAGGGCTCTGCTCCATGGCATCCATACTCCAGGACCTATACTAAAGGAATAGTTCCTTATGGAGCACTGCTGGTCACTGCCCAGAGGAAAAAAAAGGGCCTTGTCGGTTTTTGAACCAGCACTGAAATGCTCTGACCTAGAATTAACACAAGTCACTTCTGCTCACAACTCATTAGCCAGAACTAATTACATGGTCCCACCCAACCACAAGGGGGTCAGGAAATACAATTCTATCAAGTGCCTGGAAGGCAGGGGCAGAAATATTTGGAGAACATCAATGACTACCACTAATGACCCTTCTCATCAATAAGCGTGGAATATAATCACTACATCTCCCCCAGTGGAAACAGCCCAAGAATTCCATTTAGCTACAATATCAAGTTCAAATTTAAGAATCTGTGAGTGGAGTTTGAGGTTGCTGTGAGCTAGGCTGATGCCATGGCACTCTAGCCCAGGCAACAGAGCAAGACTCTGTCTCAAAAAAAAAAAAGAATCTCTGAGTGATGCACAAGTTTCTATCCCAGTTTCAGATGCAGCTTGAGCTGGAGATCTACAAACCAAAAAGATAAGCCATGTGTCCCCACACATTTAATACACAACAGTGGAATAGGGATAGGCTAAATGCAATAAGGGAGAAGGGCAAGAATGGGAGACACAGCAGCCTGGTGATTATGACATCCGACTAACCGAGCAGAAGTGGTGAGGGCCCCTTTCCCTGGGGGATGGACTATGCTTTGCTTAGGCTCCCAATTCTGCTCCCTGGGAAGGGATTCTCAGGCAATTGTTTTAAGCTTCTGAGATTTTAGGGTCCTTGGTGCAACATAACCTAACCTAATGTGTCCTTGACTGATACAGAAATTGGAATCTAGAGGGAGGTGCAACTTGTTAAAAAACAAACAAAAAACTCTAATGTGTGTGACATAACTTACATGAAGGGCAACAAAGAGATCTCACTGGAGGCTGGAAGTAGGGCAACCCTGTTATGCGAAAGATTGTGAAATATTTGGTAGAATTGTAGCCTGCAGTAACTTAGAAGACAGAGACTTTATTCAGTATGTTTGTGTATCTAGGAGAGTCAAGAGAACAGAATTTTAGCAGCATGAACTGGTTACTGTTGGTTGCCATTGACAAAGCACCACAAGGACAGAAGAGCTCGGAAGAGATCTGGCTGGCTTGCAGGCAGGCAGAAGGGACCTGCGGAGACTACCGAAATCGGTGGGGTTATAGGGCTGGCAGAAGCAACTGCTTCTCATTAGGTAACAGATAAAACTGAGAACTGTTTGGAGTGATAAAATCCAGTTCAAACTCAGATTTGTGTGTAGGGGGACCAATTGTCCTGATTTCCTCAGGACCATCCCTGTTTTAGCACTGAAATTTCTGCATCCAGGAAATCTCTCCTGGGCAAACAGGGATGGCAGTTGGTCACCTTACTTGTAAGAAAGATGAAAATAATGATATGGCCATAACTTCTGTTGCTGAAACCTCCAAGTGTATTAAATTGTCTTAGTGCAAAGACCTCACTGAGGTTGTGGCACACGGTTAACCACTTCACTTAAACCAAACCGCTTGGGGAAGACTTAGGGTGAACCTCTGCAACCGAAAGTTCAAAAGTACCCCCAAATGAGTCAGAGAGGCATGAGAATAAGAAAATATATCAAATCTAAGAAATACATTTAGAAAAGGGCAGCTACTGGCACATGAAACCGCTTGAAGCCAGAGAGAAAAAACCAACTATATTTTTGAGAGTAGTACTATGCTAAACCCAGCCAACCACAAAGGGACCAGCTTACCATGAGCCCAGTAGGCAGGAAGTTGGAAATATTTCATAAATAGCAGTAATGACTACCACAGTGCAATACATAAAAGTGATGCCTAAACCACTGGCTTTCAAGTAGTGACACTTTTTTAAGTTTAAGAACAGTCGGGAAGCAAAACTGGTTTAACAGAAACACTGTCCTCCATTCTTCCCCATTGGCAAAAGTCAAATTCATGAAATGATGCACACACCCAGATAGGAGTGTAAATAGCTATATTGCCACAGGCAAGGGAGTGAATATGTTTGCAAATGGGACAGGGGATGGAGGAATGGCAGACACACACACAAAAAAACCTTCCATTTTTAAGTGAAGGCCAAGTTGCTTAGATCTGGGAGAAAGAGTAGAAACATTCACCTGTGAGGTATGGACATTTTATCAGCTGACTTTGAGAATGATCAGAATCAAGCAGTCATTTTGGTGGATAAGGAGAAGACATTGACAAGTACAGAAGAAAAAAGCCAAGGCCTCCTAGACCGATGGTCCTCTTTCCCCCAGAGACCCAAAGCGTAGGGCTGGAAGAGGTGATCATTTTCTTCTTCTTTACAGATGGATGGTCATGGGAAGACTGAATACCCCTTGGCCTAGGCTCAGACAACTGATTGATACAGGGCAGACCCAACTGCTCCTGCCCTCAGATTCAGAGGTTTATTGACACTGTGTTTTAAACAAAGTGATTAAAGCACTTTCCTGCTCCAAAGTTTTAAGATGTTAAACCTCAGATCTAGGAATTAAGACCCTTCCCTACCACTAATTTCAAGGGCAGAAGTCAACATGACACATAGTAGAAATATATATTCAACTTTATTGCATTAGAAAAATTAAATTAAGCCACATGGTGGCCATAATGCCCATGTCCTTAGCAGGCTTTGTCATCCCACCACCCCTTCAGTCCACACACACACACACTATGTTAGAGGAATGACTTAAAAATGTAAAACAATGAGAACAGGACATTGAATACGCCACCCTTTCTCTCCCTACAGCCAACCTACACACCTCTTCAACTGCTATCCAAACATAAAGCTCTCATGAAGAGAAGCTGAACCCTTGGCAGATGTTTAGGAAACAGGGCTGAAAACATCATTTCCCAACACCTGAAGCTACAGCCCAAGTCCCCATCTAAGAGTTGTCAGAGCCACGATGCTGAGCACAGCAAAGCACATAGCAGACGCTGGAGAAAAGAGTAAGATCAGTCCATCTCACAGGCAACCTGTGCACACCTGTGTGTTAAATAGGTTCTTTTTTCCAGGACAAGAAGCATCCAGTTGGATAGGTCCTGCAAGGCCCAGTAACAGTTAGTTCCCTGGAAACACGAGAGTTCAGTTTGCCTGCTAGGAAATGGGACACCTGGCTGTACATGTTTGGGTCAGTGTTCTAAGGTATGGCCAGCGCAAGGGAGGTCTTTATCGCACTCCTCTGGATAGATGGTCTGGAAGGCCCTTGTGGGGCTCTGTGTTGGCCAGCTGACTTCTAGTGGTCCAGGAGCTCCCAGGTGTTGGGCTCTTCAGTAAGTCCCCCAGGGACTCCATCAGTCTCACGAAGATGGACAGCAGGGTCAGCACCACACCCAAGAGG
Organism: Indri indri; assembly: GCA_004363605.1. NCBI lineage: Eukaryota > Metazoa > Chordata > Mammalia > Primates > Indriidae > Indri > Indri indri. The sequence continues at coordinate 28,737 of RJWJ010001796.1, forward strand.
TAGAGGTTCAACACGTGCCTCATGGCTGAAAGGACCCCACTCCTTTGCAGAACAGTAGAGTTGCCTTCTGCTTCCAGAGGGCTTCCGGATCCTGAGGAAAGAGGAAAGGATTAATCTACCACTTTGGGGATATGCATCCATCTGGCCCTCACCCTTCTGTCTCCCCAGAGCCCTAAGGAGAGGCTCAGCCAGCCAGGGAGACAGGGACCAGTGGATGTTCTTCCATAGCAGAATCTCCAAGTATATTTACACTACGAACCCCACGGCTTCGGAGCCAGTCTTGCTTCTTTGGACTAATTCAAGAGTACTTCTTAAAACTTGTACTTCTCTTGAAGGCTTTGTTTCTGCCGGGTGCAATGCACAATGCCTGTGCTACAGAGCAGGCACCACTAACCTTCCTGAAGTGTAGGCCGAGTCCTTTCACAGGGGGCAGAAAGGAATATAAGAACATGCCCTAGAGAAAGCAAGCTGCCTAGAAGTCTCCTCTACACCACAGTCGGATTTAACATTTAGAAAGTCAAAATAAGTCTTTGCGGGTCAAATCCATGAAGTTCATTTATTCAACAAATATACCCTGAATATCTGCAATATGTTAGGCACTCCGGAAGGCATTAGGGCCACAGGGCAAACCTTGTAGCCATGAACGCTGCCCGCATAGGGTAGTTACCACGCAACTCGCTGTGGTAGGAAGGAGATGCTCAAGGTGCTTTGGGAGGACACGGCAGGGACGCCTAACCCACCACTGGTGAGCAGGGGATGAAAGGGCCACGTGGATCCTAGTTAGAGCCACCCCGGGAGAAAACGGGGCTAGGGCGGCTGACCGAGGAACCCGGGTGGAGGTGGGGACCAGGAGGGAGGCTCCCGGCGGCGCAGCCGCAGCCCGGGAACTCCAGGCGGCTGTCCCGCCACAAATCCCGGGCGATGGGGGGCGGGAAGCCGGGGAATCGGATGTTAGTCCGGGGAAACCCACAGGGCCTCTCACCTCGAGGAGGAAGAGCCAGGAGTGGCTCGCTCTCTGTCGCAGGAGGTCGTGCAGGAGTCGGGAGGAAAGTCGGCCAACGAGCAGCAGCGCGGAAGCCCGACCGACAAAGCCCGGGTAAGACCAAAGCGCAGACCGCAAGCAGTCCGCGGGCGCCCGCTTATAGCCGCGGCCCCGCCCCCGGAGGCGCGCGCACGCGCACTCCACCCGCCCGCACCCGCCGGGACGCACGTCCGCGGCCCCGACCGCTAGCGGACTGGGGACTGTCCGCGGTTGCGCGCGGGCAGAGCTGTGTCCGAAAGCACACGGTTCTGAGTCACTGCGGTCTGGAGTGGGACTAGGCGTGTGTGTTAACTGCCAGTGCCTTCCCCTGATGTAGGAAACATTTGAAAGAGTCCGCACATTTACACCTCCCGACCCCCAAGTTGGGGGAAGGCACCTGAGGTGACCCCAGTCCAAGGGCCTTCGTATCGGATGAACGACCAGCCGCGACGGATGGGCTCTTCACCGGGTATCTCAACAACGTGCAATTGTCAAAGGGCACCAGACCATTGTCCCACCCCGTTTTCTCCATTTCAGGGACTGAAGAGCGGAGTTTGTTTCACTTGTGAGAGATACCAAGATTCCAGACACCACCCTCCATTCCAAATCCCGAGGTTTAATTTGCATATATATCTCTGGAATGGCGAGGCCCTTGTGCATCACATTAAGCTCTGCTTTTCTTTCTTTCATTTCTTTTTCTTTTTTTTTTTTTTTGGAGACACAGTCTCACCCTGTTGCCCGGGCTAGAGTGCCGTGGTGTCAGCCTAGCTCACAGCAACCTCAAATTCCTGGGCTAAAGCGATCCTCCTGCCTCAGCCTCCCGGGTAGCTGAGACTACAGGCACACGCCACTGTGCCTGGCTAATTTTTTTCTATTTTTAGTTGTTTGGCTAATTTCTTTCTATTTGTAGTAGAGACGGGATCTTGCTTTTGCTCAGGCTGGACTCCAACTCCTGAGCTCAAGCGATCCTCCTGCCTTGGCCTCCCAGGGTGCTAGAATTACTGGCGTGAGCCACCGAGCCCGGCCTTAAGCTCTGCTTTTCTGTGAGAGTTTGTCATGTTATTTAAGAAAATGAGAAATATCCCTGACACTGGTGTGGGCCCCTAACTGCATGTGGGCAAGTCATTTTGTATTCACTGGGCTTGAGTTTCCTCATCTAAAAATGAGGGCATTGGCCACTAGATGGTCTTCAGGGGTGTTTTCGGCTTGACCTGAAGAGCTAGGAGGCCACAGTCCAGCCTTAGGCTCAGATTTGGGGGCTGGGCTGCCTTACTAAGCACCGCCCACCCTCCCCAACCCAGACAATTAGAGCCAACCCAGTGGGGAATCTCAGAAAATGAAATCCTGGGGAGACCCGGGAATGGGGAGGAACGTCAGTCACGTGAAGAGAAGGCTGTCGGAGGCTTTTAGGACTGGCGGTTCCGTGTGCCCGGGTCAAATGCAGGGGCCGGATGGGTGAGAACCGGGCGATCCCACACCTCTGCGAGCTCAGCGGGCGGAGTGGAAGCGACTGAACGTACGAGAAGGGAGGAGCCAAATCCCGTCCCCGCCCCGCGACCTTTCCCCTACTTCTCAGCCGGCTTCTTGCAGTCGGTCGGGAAGGAGGGGGTGGGGAGGTGTGCTGGCAGGAAGGCACTTGGAAACCAATTATCCTGCTCAGCCGCAGCAGTTTTTGGTCTTTCATTATAGCGGACTTTCGTCTGTTTTTGGGCTGGACCCTGTGACTCTCAAGCTCTGAAAGCACACTGCCAGGTGTCCCAAACGCCACCACTTGCGTGTTGCGGGGCCTTGGGTGAATCCTTTAACCTTCTTGTGCTTTTGGTTTTCTTAGCTGTTACATGGGATAATAACAGCCCTTACCTGGATATGAAATGAGTTATTTCATATAAAGCACTTAAAACAGTGCCTGGCACATAAAAAACGTCTGTATCACGGATTACAAAACTCCCAGTGGGGGACTTTGCTCATTAGGAGCCTATGCTGGGTGATGAACGCAGGAATTCCGCAATGACCCCCTTGGGCTCTACTTATTGTGAGCTAAATTTATATTTTCACACAACTGGAAGGAACAGTTTTCTTCCCCATGTTCACTGCCATTGTCTAAAGGTCATGCCAGGTGGAGATAAGCAGGTTTTGGGTCAGCGTAGCCTGTACTTTCCTCTCTACTAACTACAAGTGGTAGGTACTGGTTGTACATATATCAGGATTTGGCCAAGTTAATTAACCCCTTTGAGCCTTAGTTCTCTTATCTGTAAACTGAGGAAAGTAACATATAAAACAGAGGTTGTTGTGAGGATTAGAAATAAAGAAGGCAAAGTGTGTGTCACATAGTAGATACTCAGTAAACAGTAGCTATTATTTGACTAAAGAGTATAAAGCCACCTTCTTGTCCTAAATAAGTTTGTCACCTGGTTAGGTAAACAAGACCTAAGAAAGATAACTAACAACCACGGCAGTATAGGGCAGTGGTTAGAAATTAGTCAGACTTGAGTTTGCATTCTGCCCTGCAGTTTGCTAGCTATTGTCCTTGGGCTGCGCTTGCTTCACTTTCTTCATTTATAAAATGGAAGTAACAATAGTTCTTACATACTAAGATCATTATGAAGATTAAATTAAATAATGGATATAAAGTGTTTAGTATATATTAAGGGCAAAATAAGTGCTAGTTTTTAATCTAATTAGCTCCTAAGGTAGACTGTGATCAATGTACTGCTGTGCTTGGGAACTCAGAAATGGAGGAAGAGAGAGAACTGGAGAAATACAAAGTAAGAACATAACGAGGGAGTTCGTGACCAGCCTGAGCAAGTGCAAGACCCCCGTCTCTACTAAAAATAGAAAGACGTTAGCTGGACAACTAAAAATATACAGAAAAAATTAGCCGGGCATGGTGGCGCATGTAGTCCCAGCTACTCTGGAGGCTGAGGCAGGAGGATCGCTTGAGCCCAGGAGTTTGAGGTTGCTGTGAGCTAGGCTGACGCCATGGCACTGTAGCCCGGGCAACAGGGTGAGACTGTCTAAAAATAAATAAATAAAAGAACATCACGAGGGTGGAAATATTTTGCTTGGGGAACTGGAATTTTCACGTTCACTGTGGTTATTAAAAAAAGAAAGAGTAGGAACAGAATAATCATTCATCAAGTAACTGACATGTGTCAAGCATTTTGCTAAATGCATTACATGTATTATTTAACTTAATTCTCATAACAACACTATGAGGTAGGACTACAGGCCCTTCTTCATTTGTTAACCATGCTTTTTCCACCAAAGGAAAAATAGACTTCCCTTCACCTAGTCTTTTACTCGTCCTTCATATCTCAACTCAGACAAACTTCCCCTGGCAACCCTTTGCTAACCCTCAGACCCTTGTTACAGGCTCCAGTGGCATGATACACATTTCCCTCCCACAGTGTTACTTACCATTAGTCGTATTAATGTTTGCTTCCCTTGAAAAACCTGAAAACATCAATGAGAGGAGTGTCTGCTCTGATTTGATTATTTTTTTAATTTTTATTTATTTATTTTTCAAGCACTTAGACTAAATGATTTGATTTTCATTCCATCCCCAACATCTAGGACCACATAGCAGGCTTTCAATAAATATTTTTTGATTGAAGGAGTAAATGATTATCTTACCCAGTATCTTCTGTGAGTATTCATTGTTCTACCAAGGAAAGGTGAACATGGGCCCCTACACAAACCCTTTTCATGTTCTACCTCCTCCAGAACTGCTAACCAAGGAAAGCTCTTTATGAGCTACCCTTGCTCCAAAGCCCCTAAAAATAAGTGACTCTAAAGTCTGCCCATGCAGGAGTACCATACTAAGAACACAGTATTTTCACAACTTTGTTCTTATGATCCAGTGTCCATTTAAAGAACATGTCCCTACATTGCTGGTGATTTTAAATAGGTACACTCTGTATGGAAATCAATTTGGCAAGATCCATAAAAATAAAAGCATGCACATGCCCTTTAGCTTGGAGTTTCACTTTTATGGATTATCCTTACAAACTCTTATGTGCAGAGAATGGAGTATGTAGAGGTAGTCTTTGTAGCACCGTTTGTAATAACGAAAGACTGGAACGGCTCATTGACAGGGAACTGGTTAAATAAGTTATGGTACATTCATACAGTGGATTACCATAAAGCCAACAAAAAAGAATAAGCAGTTCTGTGTATACTGACATGATCTCCACAATATATTAAGTGATAAAAATTAAGTGTGTAGTGTGTGTACAGTATGCTATAGTTTGTGTTAAAACAAACACAAAATAAAGTGTACACAGTGAGATACCACCTCCCACTGACTAGGATGGCTACAATAAAATGAAAAAATAAACACACAAAACCAGAAAAGAACAAGTGTTGATGAGGATGTGGAGAAAATGGAACTCTTTTATTTTTTTCTTTTTTTGAGACAGGGTCTCACTATGTTGCCCAGGCTGAAGTGTAGTGGCATGATCATAGCTCACTGTAATCTCAAACTTCTGGGCTCAAACGATCCTCTTGCCATGGTGTCTGCAATGAAGAGGAGGACCGGTGACCCAGAGTGGAAGGTCTCTCTTATTCACCGCTATGTACCAAACGTCTGAAACACGACCGGTAAATAGTTGGTGAGTGAATGGATGGATGAATGTCTCACTCTCTCTCACTCTCTCGCTTCCTCTGGACCCTGGTGAAATGTCATTTCTCAGGGAGGCTTTCCTAATCATCTTATTATACAGCAACATTCACCATCCTCTCCATCTCCCTTACTCTGTTTCATTTTTTCTTCATAGTACTCAACACCACCAAACCTAGTTTTTATTTATTTGTTGATTATGTGTCTTCCTGCACTAGAATATAGCTCCTCGAAAACAAGGACTTGGACTGTTTTGTCAATTACTGTGTACCTAAACCCAGAACTGTGCCTGGTGTATAGCAGATGCTCAACAAATATTTATTGAATGAATAAATCATTTTTGTATATCTCATATATTTTATAATTTTTTTTAAAAAAGAATAGAACAGCTGCTCAATGGCAAATTCTATTTATTGATATTTATTATGCAAAAACGTTGTAACAATGATCATCTTGGAGTGATATGATGATGAACTCTTTTTTTCTTTTTTCCTCCCAAATTTTCTCCCATGTGTTAACTTTTACTATCAGAGAAAATAATTAAAGCTTAACTAACATTTTATAAATTTATTGCTAGAGCAACATTGTGACAACAACAGTTATGCAATGAAGGGAAAACAAACAAGGGAGTTTGGATGGGGAAATTGTGTTAAGAGTTCAGGGCCGCTGGAGGTGGGAGTGGAGTGGGCGGGCCTGGCAGTGGGTACTCCAGAGGAAGGTGCCCCATGAGAGTTGGGTCCAGCCCTGAAAGATGGGCAGAGGGCACCCAATGTAGACAGTGGCTTCTTTACCCCCAGCCTGAGCCAGCAGCCTCAATTCTGAGTCTGATTCTGGCACTAACTAACCACCCACCTGGGGCCAGTCACTTCTGCAGGCTTCAGTTTCCTCATCTGTGAAACACAGGTCTGAGGGAGACGAGCTGACTCTCTCCAAGCCTTCCTAGATCAGAGGAGTGTGGGTCCAGCACCTGCACCAAGAGGTCGCAGTGTGGGTTGGGGGACTGGTCCGACACTACGGGCCTCTCTGCTCTTGGGTTCCATTTGGGAAATACCGGATGAACAATGCAGAGTAGGAAAAAAACAGTATCCCAAACTATATGGGCCCTATAAAGTATGCACGATAAATGTATATATAGAGAGCGAGACTGACAGGATATTTACTCTTAAATATTAACTTTTTTTCCTGCTGGGCAGGGTCCTTTTATTCGTTACTCACAATAAGCACAGTTCCTGGGGCCTAGAGACTTTTCAAGGACTCTCAAACCTATGTTGAGATATAGAAAACAAAATATATAGGCTTCAAAAATTTTTTAAAGGCAAATTTAAAATTAAGAAACATTGAATCAATGGTTTGCAAAATATGACATATGTCAACTGGACAATTTCGACTCAGTACAGTAACTTCTGATGGGGGACCTTCGGGCAAGCATGTCCGGGGCCTGTGGAAGTAAAGTGAGGATAAGGTGGGTCATGGAAGTTTTATGGTTTCCTGAATTTCAAATTTTCTGCTATGAGCGCGTATTATAAGAAGAGAAAAAATTCAATGAAAAAGCATGTTAATGAAAAAGCGTAGGAAAGATCTGGGGCGAGGAAGTCTCTATTTCCTCATCTCAATAAAGGCTGTGGGCAGCACTGTCTCGTGTAGGTATTAATAATAAGAATCAAAAAGGAAGCTCACTGGAAACAGGTATTTGAGAGAGTTCACTCATTCTGGGCTGTCCTCTAAGTTATGTCCATCCAGCAATTTAGGATAAATCTGTGTGTTGACACTTTGCTGTCTACTTCCTTCGTGGAATCATAAAACTATTGAATGTTAGAACCTAGAGGGGACCTTCCTCCTTGCTGTCATCTCGTCTTGGCGGTCATGGTGGGATCCCTGGGCGTCGGGGAGCCCAGGCCAGCTGCAAACGTGCCAGGCCTGGAATGAGCTCTGTGCTGCTTGGAAAGCGGCTGTGGGAGCTACTGGAGGTGGCAGATGTCTTGCTATCCTGGCAGGGAGGTGGAGGCTGGGGTGGAGGGGTGGGAAGGCAGCGGGGTTTCCCCTGGTTTCTGTACTGCTTTCATTCATAATTATGACAGCTGCTTCCCGCTCTTCTGCGCGTGGCCACACACACACGCCCTACATTGACAGACGTGTGTGCGCGCACATGGGCACCTTCTCCCTCTGACTCGCCGGCTGGCACCTCTCCCTCAGACGCAGGTGCCCAGACATTTCTGCTGCCAGCCGACTAGCCGCATGGCTCTGCTGCAAGTCAGCTAGTGCAGGGCAAGGGGCCGTCCTGCTGCCTCTTATCCCAGCCAAGGACAGTGGCTGCTGCCAGCAGGGGGGTAAAGAGGGGAAGAGGACAACCAGCCTGTGAGGAAACCTCCACCCTCTTTTCCTTTTCCCAGTTGACCCCTCCTGCTTTGGCTATAACTAGAGGACCAGAGAAAAAGGCCGTCCTGTCAGAATCCCTCCCTTCCCCGCAATGATGATGGACCTCTCCTTCCTACGCCCTGTCCCCACCACGCCCCTCCGCCCCTACCCTGAGGGATCCTGAAAGGCAGCTAAAACTGCTTGGTGTCTCAGCTCTCCCATTTTGCCCTGGAAACTTCCCCAGTTCCCCATCCCTGCTTCTTTTGCATGTTGGGGTATCATTTGCTGATGTCATACCATTCAATGTTTATGCCTCTCAATTGATGGGTGCGTTCTGTCTAGATAACCTCTTGCGTAATTCTTAAAAATTATTACAAATGTTTTACTTTTTTTAAGAGATGGGTCTTTTTATGTTGTCCAGGCTGTACTCGAATCCCTGGGCTCAAGTGATCTTCCTGCCTCAGCTTCCCGAGTAGCTGGGAGTCTAGACTACACCACTTGTTCATTCATCTCCTCTGTTAGGTTGTGATTACTTTGAGAGGGTTATTTGAAGATTTTAAAATATATTATCCTGGCTGGGCATGGTGGCTCAGGCCTCTAATCCTAGCTCTTTGGGAGGTCAAGGCAGGAGGATTGCTTGAGGTCAGGAGTTTGAGACCAGCCTGAGCAAAAGCTGGACCCCCATCTCTACAAAATATAGAAAAATTAGCTGGGTATGGTGGTGCATGCCTGTAGTCCCAGCTACTCAGGAGGCTGAGGCAGGATGATCGCTCGAGTCCAGGAGTTTGAGGTTGTAGTGAGCTATGATGATGCCACTGCACTCTAGCTGGGGTGACATAGTGAGACCCTGTCTCAAAAATATATATATGTATATATAAAAATATCCTTAGTCTATGCCTTGTACAGACCACCGTTGTTATCGGTTGATCAATGTCTTTTTGGTCACAGCAATAGAGATCAGTAAACACCCTGAGCCAATGAAACCCTTCAGCTAGATTGAACCTGCCAGTCCCACCTGGTGCCAGGCTCTGGCACCACCATCTGGCCTGGAGCACTCAGCAAATCTCTTCCCTTCTATAGCCTCAGGATCCTCATGCTGAAAGCAAAACTGACTGAGCTCGATAATGGCTTTAACATTCTCTCTAGCCCATTAGATTCTACAATCACAACTAAGTGCTTCTGTGAAGTTCTTGCAGCCTCCCTTCCTCGGTTTTCCGGAATACATTCATTGTTGTCCCCTGCCTCCTCTCTCTGCACAACAGGGAGAAGTCGAGGGGAAGGAGGACTAGAGGGATGAGCAGAATCTCCTCTTGTAGCAAAGAAATGAGCAGCGTTGGGACTTGCTCAAAAAGGGGCTTTACCCTAAATGATGAGCTTAGTGCGTAATGGGATGTGTACAGTCCAGGGGGCTCTGAGTTGTAAATTAGGACAGATGTGTGTACGTGAGAGCAGGTGTGTGTACACTAGGAACCTTTGCACCTGTCAGTGGCTCCAAACCTGTTGATGTTTTCATTGCCTGTGTGACTCTGGGTGCCCAAGGGCCTGGGCCTTGGCCTTGGCTTTCACAGCCTTCTGGCGCAGGTCTCTGAGTCAAGGGGCATGTGACTGTTGGTGGTTTTGTGTACCTGAGACTCTGCGCTGCCTCATCACTACAGGAAGTTCAGGTTCTTTGGTTGGATTAGTGAATCACCCAGGAAGCAGCAGACATGGGCTGCCTGAGCTCCCCTACTTTTTGCAAGCCAAGAAAGGAGAGAAGTCCCCCAACCTCCACTCCCAAAGGCCAGCATACCCTTCCCACAATGGAGGTGCACTGTGAAAAGTCACCCTTGACGCCTGAGGATGAGGCTTCATTTATGAGGCCCCCAGAGGGGAAGGGCCTAAAGTCAAATTCATTCCTAGGTCTGGAGACAGGGCAAGGGTCAGTAACCAAGTGCAGTAACCAGTCCTGCAGTTGCTAAGCCCCAGCGTCACCTCACCTGGTTGACCAAGGAAAAGACATTTTCATGTGTCAGACACGACTGAGAAGTTGCTGCTATTGTCAGAGGCCAGGTTTCAACTTAACCCTACTTCTAAGGCTGGGCCGCCCTGACCCGTCAGGGCAGGACAGAGAGCTGGGCCTGCTCTGGGGAGGACGTTGCCTTCGTCCTCCTTCTCCATCTCTTGCTCCTCCAACTCTCGACCAGACTGCTGTCTACTCACAGAGTTGGATTCCTCCCCAGAGGGTGGGCTTACCCTCCAACCCCTTCCCAGCAAAGCCATACTTCTGCTTCCAAAGCAGGGAGTTCCCCAGTGTATATTTCTTGATTTTTCTGTCTACTTTCCCCAACTTGGGACATCTGATTGTCCTGTCAGGCCATGCAGCCCTCCCTCTCCTGCCCTCCAGCTCATCTGAAAAAGGCTTAACCCGGCTCTGCAGCTGAGTCCTTCTGCATTTTCTAACAAAGTCCCGCTTCACATACCTGACGTCCACTTGTCCCCGGGTGGTTCCCAATGCTGTCTTGCAAAATGAATGTGCTAAGTTCCAGGAAATGCATCTCTCCAGTAGCCGCCGCCCAACCATTCATTCTTCCGTATTTAGCACTGTCATTTTTCTATTAAAGATTTCATGTTTTTCTTATCAATTTTCCAAGTTCTTGATATATTTAGGAGTTGAGCCCTTCCCTAACATAGGTATGAGAATATTTCCCTACCTATTTGCTTTTAATTTTGTTTATGATCATTTTCCTCTTTTTTACAGTCATTCATTCAACAACTGTTTGTTAAACGTCAACTACGAAAAAGCACCAGGCAAAGCATTTTGGAGCCTGAACGATGTGCCTTTAGGACTCTTCCTCTGTCCTACCCTACAATTATTTAACTTACGGATCTGGAAGCTTGATTGTATTGGCCTGCCCTTAGGTGATAAAGCTCTGGGCCTTATCGCTTAAATCAGTTAAACTTATATATGACTCATTATATGTAATAAAACTTTAAAATTAATAAAAATATACCTTATGATACCTAGAGTTACTATAATAACTCAAAATTAGTAAAATGCATACAGAATTGGTATATGAACATGTATTAATTAACTTCCATTTATTAACTTACAGTAAAAAGTAAACCTTCTAGGCCTTGTGCTGATTGGTTAGTGAGTGTTTTCTTTCCTCTGTACAAACATCCACTTGGGGACCCAAAAGACAACAAGAAGTAGCTTAAGCTATAGAATCAGAGCTAGGGGAGCTGGCTAGGGGATTGCAGAGGCAAGTGTCACCAAGCTCCTCCAGCCTGCTGTCCTCACTGTCCCTACAAGAAGAGACCCACCAAGAGGACTGGATTTTTCAAGTTGCTGTTTCAGGCATCCTGGTTAAGAGCAGCAGCTTGCAGGACAAATGGACCTGGGTCCAAGCCCAGCTCCACACTTACTGACTGGGGGACATTGGTTAAGTTACTTAATCTTCCTGAGGTTCAGTGTTCTCATCAGTTTCTCTCAGTGTGGATGACAATGCCCACCCCATAAGACTGTTTCGAAGATGAAATGAGATTATGTAGGTAAAGTATTTGGCACCGTGTTTGGCACTGAAGTGCTCAACAAATGTTAGTTGTATTTTATTATTATTATCATTACTATTAATATTATTATTGTCCTTATGCTGGGTGCCAGGGATGCAGCAATGAACAAGACAGACAGGGTCCCTGCAATCCCACCCCCCAAGGACCTGACTGATCAAATGAAACTGAGTTTTCCAGCACCAGACTCAGCCTCGTTTACACACATGGCTTTATTGTATCCCTCCCTACACTGCCTTTTTGAGAAAAGTCACTTTAAATTGAGGAAACTTTTAAACTATAAACTCTTTGCGGGCAAAATCTTAATTCTTGTTCCATGGAAGAACACAGCAATACATGTTTGGAAAATTAATGAGTCTTAATAATCCCTTCTATGTGTACAGGGCTATCAGTTTGCAAAGCACTTTCATACTTATTTCATGCTAGACAACTACCTGGTAAGTTAGAGAAACAGATGACATTTTTTAAAAATTACATAATACAGAAGTGTCAATAGAACAAGCTTAGAGGTTGTGATCCCTAGAAGATTCTACCAAAACAGAATTCAATTAGACACCTCCTTTGTCTGACTTTTTATTATGGAGAGTTTAGATCACACACAAAAGTAGACAGAGAGCAAAACAGCCTCCAAGTATCAAACTCTCAGGCCCCAGCATCCCTTAACCCATGGCCAATCCTGCCCCATCCCCATCCACATACCTAAGCACTGTCTCCATCTTGTATTATTATTATTATTTAGAGACAGGGTCTCACTCTGTTGCCCAGGCTGGAGTGCAGTGGCACTATCATAGTTCACTGTAACCTCAAACTCCTGGGCCCAAGTGATCCTTCTGCCTCAGCCTCCCACGAAGCAGGGACTACAGGTATGTGCCACCACACCCAGCTCATTTTTTAAGATTTTTTATAGAGATGGGGTCTTGCTGTACTGCCCAGGTTTCCCCTTGTATTATTTGAAGTACATCCCATAGAGCCTATCGATTCCCCTGTAGATATTCAGTATGCATCTCTACAATTTGAAGACTCATTTCTAACAAAGCCACAACACCATTACACAACTAAAATATCAACAATGATTCCGAATATCACCAAACAATGTTTGAATTTCCAATTGTTTCATAAAAATACACATTTAAATATCAACAAGAGTTTTATGGTCCCAAGAGAAGGAAATATAGGTAAAAATAAAGGATTCAGTTACATTACAACCTCTTAAGATCAAATCAGTTCTCCTTTGTAGTCATTTAGAATGTTTATGCTTTTTCCTGTCATAAAGTTGCAATGAATATCTTTATACTTACGTCTTTGCACACTTGTCCAATTATTTCCTTAAGATTAATGCTCAAAAGTAAAATCCCGAGGCCATACCTTTTTTAGGCTCTTGCTACATACTGTCAAATAGCCCTGCCACCTGCACTATATGGACAAGCCCATTTTCTGATGTCCCATGGACACACAGTCCAAATAGTATTATGTCTATTTGCAAATGAGGAATGGAGTGAGGGGAGCTGGATTAGGGTGGCCCCTAATCCAGTGTGACTGGTGTCCTTATAAGAAGAGGAAAATTTGGACACAGACAGAGGGAAGGTGGACACGGGACAGCAGAGTCAGAGATGGGGATTGTGCCGCCACAAGCCAAGGAATGTGTGAAGCTAACAGAGGCTGGAAGAAACAAGGCAGGATCCTCCCCCGCAGGCTTTGGAGGGAACATCAACGCTTGATGTTCGTCCTACCAATGCTTGATTCTAAACTTCCAGCCTCTAGAACTGTGAAAGAGTAAGTTTCTGTTGTTTTAAATCACCTATTTGTGGTGCTTTATTTCAGCAGCCCTAGGAAACTGACACAGATGGGGTGGAGTGGTGTGGAAAAATAGGGAGCGAAAGGATTCCGATGTGAATTGGCACAGTTTACACATTTGCAGGGATATGTCGGATTAACTCATTTTAGGACACCAGAGGCTGTGTTGGATCGTGGGGAGGGGGATGAGAGCAAGGCAGGTCGGGTGGGGCAGGCCGACAGTGCACAGGACACTAACAAGGGTGGGTGTCCTCTGGGCTCCGAGGGGCTGAGGGTGTCTGGGGCCAGAGCAGGGCTGAGCTGGGCGCAGAGGCCCAAGGGACCAGAAAGAAACAAGGCCTCAGAAGAGCAGCTCTTCCAACAGTATTACCCAAGGAGTAACTCTGGGGACAGGCCACACCTCTGGGTTCCCCAAAGGCAAAGATTCCTACTCTTGTCCCACCACCGACTCCTTTAATCAGCTTTCATTTTGTCTCCAAAAAAAAAATTTACCAGGATAACACATGAGGACTAATATATATTCATCTGTTCACTTCCACATTTACCATATGCTGGGTTTGTGCTACCAGGTGGTGATAAAACCCGAAGGCAGCACCTTCTCTATTCCTAAGCAATTAAACTTAATTCAAATAATTCTAGTCAAAATTAAATCACTTGACTTTTCAGTGCTAGGAACCCCATTGAGAGGGAGTGTCTGAGTTACATCAGTCTTTTTGAAATATCGAAAATAGCTCTGAAAAATAGCCCAGGGGAAATTTTTAGAGTGGATACAGCTGATTTCCTAATTCTCATGGGGGAATAGAGGAAGAATCTTTTGTTTTCCAACCTTGTGAGCCCCACACAAAGATCACAGTCCCTATAGATGCAAGTAAGACCAAAGCAAGGCTTAATGTCACTTCCCATAGTCCCATCAGACCCAGAGGCAATTAAAAAAAAAAAGATGAGTGTTGACAAGGATGCTGAGAAATTGGAACCCTCATACATGGCTAGTGGGAATGCGAATGATGCAGCCACTTTGGAAAAAAGTTTGCTAGTTCCTCAAAAAGTTAAAGACAGTTACCATTATAGTGACCCAGCAATCATATTATTTAAAAGGGTGAATTTTATTGTGTGCGAATTGCATCTCAATAATGAAAAAACCTCTCCAACCATCTCTGCACTAGCCACGGACTTCCCATTTCCAAAGGCAATCACTTTTAACAGTCTCTGGTGCATCCTGCCGGAGTGGGGAAAACACAACCCCCCCCCCCACACACACACACACACTCACACAGACATATTCCCTTTTTTGGTACAATTTAAAAATTACTTACAAAGTAATGCTGTTCCTTTCATATAAATGAATGGTCTATGTGTCTGGTTTCTTTCACCAAGCACGTCTTCATGTTTCATCCATGTTGTAGCATGTAGTAGAATTTCAGTTTTTTTAATGTCCAAGTAATATTCCATTGTATGGATATACCACATTTTGTCTGTCAGTTGATGGGCATTTGGGTAGTTTCCACTCTCTGGCTGTTATAGATAATGCCGATATGAATATTTGTATACAGGCTCTTGTGTAGACATAGGTTCTCTCTCAGTTTTCTTGGGTATCTGAATAGGAGTAGAATTGCTGGGTTATAGTGTATGTATATTTAATATTTTGAAGAATTGTCACTATTTTCCAAAGTGGCTGCATCATTTTATAATCCTACTAGCAACGTGTAAGTGTTCCGATTTCTCTACATTTTGCCAACACTTGTTATTGTCTTTCTCTCTCTTTTTTAATTTTATCCACCCTAGTGGTTGTGAAATAGTATCTCATTGTGGTTTTGATTCGTATTTCCCTAATGACTAATGATGTTGAGCACTTTTTATCTGCATATTGGTTATTTGTAAGTCTTTTTTGGAAAAATGTCTATCCAAATCCTTTGCCCATTCTTAAATTGGGTTATTTGTCTTTTTATTGTTGAGCTGTAAGAATTCTTTATATCAGTATATTCTGGGTACAAGTCTCTTGTCAGATACTTGATTTGCAAATATCTTCTCCCATTCCATGGGTGCTCTTGTTTTGTTTTGTTTTCTTTTTTTTTTTTCCACATCATACAGGGAATGTGCCAACATAGTAACAAGGTTTGAGCGAGACACATCTCACATGTGAGTGTGAAAACTCCATCATCATGCTTATGATCCACAAAAGGATCAATGTTCTTGATTTTAAATGCCAGTTTGTCAAAGTATAAAATTCCAGTTTGCTAGTTATTTACTCTTAGATGTTTAAAAATATTATTCCTTTGTCGTCTAGCTTACATTGATGATAGCAAGTGAGGATGCCATGTCATTCATCATTGCTTCTAGATAATTCGCAGCCACTACTTCTTAGAATACTGCCTCTCTCTATACTATTTTTGCTTATAATAGTCCAATTGGATGAATGTTAGTCCTATTCATTTGGGTCTTTATGTCTCTTCATTTTTCCTTCTGATTTTCCAAGTTTTTATCCCTCTCTGCTGCATTCTGCATAATTTTTTAAATCTTAGAGGTTTTATTAGTTCATTAATTCTGTCTTCCATTCTATCTAATCTGCTATTTACCTTGCCCATTGAGTTTTTTTCCCCAGTGAGTTTTTGATTTTGATTATTATGGTTTTCATTTTTAGATGTTCTATTTGATTTATTTTTCAAACCTCTCTCATCTTTTTTTTAATAACATATGGTCAGTTTCTTTTTATTTTTCTTTAAACATTTAAAAAAATTCTTAGTTTTTACTTCATACCTAATAATTCTATTATAGGAAGATGGAAAGGATCTTATGCTGCTGTTTATTGGGTATGCTGATATTTGCTCATGTAGACTTGTTTCCGTGTTTTTATTTATTTTTTGTATCTGAGCTCTACTTGTTCAAACTTGTTGTGTGAGAATCTACATAGCCTGAGTTAAGAGGCAGCTTCTCCAGAGAAGCTTTGTGCAAAGCTTCTTCAAGGAATGAACAATCCACTACTAACCGTTGTTAATGTTTCATCTTGTGTTTTCCCAGACCGTGCATCTTATGCATTCTGTTCTCAAATGTACCTGAAGCTCCGGATTATAAATTCTCAGTGGAAACTCTTTTTTCGGGTCCAGAATTCGGTTGAGACACATTTCCCTTTCCTCTCCTTTTGCAGATGGCCAGATTTCTCCTGGTTCACTCTTCCTTGAAAGCAAAGCCTTGAGGGCCCAACTTGATGACAGCCCTCCATTATCAAGATTAGGCAGCAACCCCATGCAGCCATAGCTTCTGGGCCCACTCAAAACAACTTTCGTTTTCAGGCTTCTCTTTGTTCCTTTGCTTTTTACGTTTGTTTGTTGTCCCTGTAAGATTTTCCTTTATTTCCCATACCCCCCACCCCCTGCCCCCAAGCTCTGCTATGCATTTACCAGATTGTTTGTCATGTTTTAGGTATTTTGTATGGGAGCATTGTCCTGTTACCTAGTTCCCATATTGCCTGAAACAGAACTCCCAGGGGAAAAAAATGTGTTAATACAAACACAGAAGCAGATAATTTCCAGTGTTCACAGCGCACTCCACCCCTAGCCTTTTCTGGATCCATGTGCTCTAGAAGATGAATTAATTAGGTAATGGAATTCCTATGCTCTTGGATATCTGATGTGCGACCTCTCTGTGTAATTTAGAGCCTTGACCCAATCAGAGTGCATTATTTTTAAGAGGGGTTTGAAGAAGGGAAATCGGTGCTCTAAATCTCACAACTAGTCAGGAGGAGGGATGTTTGAAATAAAGGTGGGTTTTTCTGAGACCCTTCAATCAAGCATCTTCTGCCTAATTCTTCTACATGTGGCTCTAGGGGAAGCCCTGTGGAATATGGTACCTGCCACATAGTAGTGCGCAATCAATATTTGTGGATCAAATGTTGAAGCAAAACTGAGTCATTGCGTCAAGCACAAGTCATTGAGTCATTGTGTCAAGCACAAGACAACTGCTTGATTTTCTGCAGTAAACTTCCCTGTACGTTGATGTGACCGATCCACAACCCTGTGTTGGAGAGTAAGTTTGTTAAAGCATTGATACAGAGAAATGAGAGTAGGTGAGTGTGCTGGGGTGATGTGGAAAGAATAACCATTTCAGATTAATCAAAGAAAGATTCCCATGCAGGTGTACTTGGGGTTGAATGGTGAAAGAGTGGGCTGCTCCAATGCTTAGGTATGAATTCGGAATAGTGATACCTAACACTATGGAGTACTTAGCACATCCCAGCACCATTGTAAGTTCTCTGCATCTGTCAGTTCATTTAACCCTCCCAACGACCTTTGGAGGTGGGTACTATTATGACCCTATTTTACAGATGGAATCAAGGCATACAGAAATTAAACAACTTGCTAAGAAGCGACGGAGCTGGAATTCAAACCCAGGCAGTGTAGCCGTGAGCTAGTGTGCTAAGCTATTACGCGTATGGCTCAGCTTGGACCTTGGTTCCTGAACACAGAGCTGCACATTGTTCCACAGAATACTGCAGCATGGGAAGCCTCTGAGCCTTGTCTGTTCTTAGGACTTGAAATGACCTGTTCTTTCTTTATCTGGTGAACTCTTATTTATCTTTTCTGCCTCTGCTGAGATTTTTGAAGTTTCTAGAAGTTGACTAGTTTGGACAAGGGTATCAGGGACAAAGAAAAAGGGAAGAATCTATACTCTATGATTCTATGATTTTTTTTTTAAATCAAAAACTTTGATTATGTGAAGGGAACAAAGAAACATCCAGGTTGCTTTCTGGCCTGTGGCTCTGGGGGAGCAAGATGCAATCTTGTGTGTGTGTACTGTGTGTGTGTGTGTGTGTGCGTGCGCGTGCAGGGAGGGGAGGATTGATTAAGTCATGTTTAGGAGTTTTCAGAAACACTGTTCGCATCCCTGTTCCCAGCTTGCCTTTAATTAGGACTGTTTTATCCAGAAGGGAAACAGAAGTGGTGGGTAGGCAGCATGCTGTAGTCTGTTCAACACAATTTGGGTGGCAATACAAAACCTGCCTGTGCCAGCATACATTCCTCTTTGTGTGAAACCCCACCCTCCAAGATTAAGTGTTGTCCCAAGAAAGGCACATTTTAAAGCTATGTACTGAGCTCCTACTATGTGTCCGGCGCATTCCATGTTTAAGTTTTTTGTTTGTTTGTTTGTTTTAGAGAGAGGGGTCTTGCTACGCTGTTCAGGCTGGCCTCAAACTCCTGGACTTGAGTGATTCTCCTGCCTCAGCCTCCCGAGTAGCTGGGACTACATGCGCAAGCCATGTTTTGTCTCATTTAATCTTCACAGTAATCCTAAGAAACATGCAATCATAAATATTAGACATTTTATTAATACCAGTGAGGGAACTGGCCTCTAAGAAAAGGAACTCACCTAGGGCAACACAGCTCAAAAAATAGCAGAATCGGGACTCAAGCCCAAGTTAGGATGCTAGAATCTGTGCTTTTTACCTTTGTCTCATACTCTCTTTTATAGTTATGCTTTCCCCAAACTTCTTGAAAGTGGAAGGGGGCCCTCATGGGAGAGAATTCCTTCCTCTTTGCAATAAGTAATTGTTTTACTAGGAAAGTCCTAAGCTGGGGAAGTATCACTCCTAATGCAAATGCCCGGGTGACACATTTTGTCCCAGGAAGGAGGGGAGATCTAAGTGGGCACCCTTACCTGCAGGGGTCAAGAAACGGTCGGGGGCAAGCCCTGGCGCTGGTCGCCTGGGGGAGGCTCCCCAGCCTCGGAGGGAGTGAGCAGGCCAGTGCCGGGTAAGCCTGGAGCTGCCCCAGTGGCGCTCTCCTGGAGCTGCCCCAGTGGCGCTCTCCCCGGCTGGGCTGACTCAGCTGGAAGCCGCCCAGGGCTGCCGGTAATAGTAACGGGAAGGGTCTGTTCTCACCTTTGCCCTCCAACTGAGACATAGAGGCTGGGAGAAGCCAGGCTGACGCAAGAACCAGAATTCCTACTTGCAGGGTAGGGGCAGGGCAGGCGCGTTTGCAGGTGATTTTGGGGTACCAGCTCTGCCCTGTCCAATAGCCAGGGACAGTCTCCCTGTCACCTAGGAAGCCACTCTATTCTCGGGTCTTAGCAGAGGGATCTGCAGGTGCCTTCTGGGTCCTGTTTTAGATTGTGCTCTGGGTGGAAGGGCCTCTGAAGGGATGGTCTCAGGACTCAGGGAGGCAGCTGCTCCACCTTCCTTCCTGCGGATGGCCACGCTGCAGCCTGCGATCGCCGCCGGGACGGCCAGGGGCTCCCACGCTGGCCAGAACCGTAAACCCCCTTAGGATGGTAGAGTCCCATCCAATTCCCCTGGGCCAGAGAGGAGTCAGTCTCTGTGTGGCAGCTTTCCACCTGCACACTGCAGGGACCTGCGGTGCAACAGGGAAATAATGAGCAGGAAGGAGGTGAAAGGTCCCTCTCCCGCTAGACCTCCACCCGCACCCATGAGGTCAGCAACCCCGGCTAGGCAGGGAGGGCCAAAGGGAATGAGTCTGTCCCAAAAGCTGGGAAGGGCGTTAGGTCTTGCCCTGCTCACAAGCAGGTCAAGGACTGAGCAGTCAGCTCAAAGGCTTCTCTGAAGCAGTGTCTTTTTGGGGACAGGGGCCATTTCTATTCTAACCAATTTTGCTTATAATAATCTTCGAGGCAGGTGGTGAGGTTGGCGTTTTGTATTAGGCACCTCAGGGGCCCAGGGTGGGAATGGACGTGGGCATCAGGACTGGCCTGGGACGTCACACCCCGATGTCATGCCACCTGGACATTACATAGCAAGCATGTTCAGACTGGCTTTCTAACGCCACCCACTCAACCTTCTGTCTTGCACAATCTGGGGGCACCAAAGGTTTAAATAAGCCAAATCACCTTCTCAGCTGTGGCCAGAATTCTGGTGTCCAACTCTCAGCTATAAAGCAAATATCATCTCTCCCACCTTTTCCTATGTAATCCACAAGAGGTCTCCAGGCCTGCAAACGCAGAATGCGCGCGGCGCCACATTGCTTTGTTGCTTCACCTCTGACCCACTGCCCCCTGCCCCAGGCAGCTGAGGGTTTATTACAGGCCTGACCTAAGAGTGAGACTTTCTCATCAGGGCTGCTGGAATTCAGAGCATGTCCACAGTTAGGACATATGACAAGCGAGACTCAAACAAGTCCTGCCATCTAGATGGGGCGCAAGCCTGGGATCACTAGAGTCTTAAGGCGTGTCCACATGAGGCAAAGTCATACTGTCGTGGTTTGCAGGTGTCCTTACACACAACCCACGCAACAGCAAAGGGTCTTTACACATGGGGGAGCTCAGTAAATAGTTGCTAAATGAACATTTTTGGCTAAATTTTGGACTTCAAAAAAGCGGTTCTAACCATGCTTCAACCTTCCGCGCAGTCGCGAGGTGTACCCGAGTCCCATACGCCTCACTTCTTCACCGGGGGACTTCCGCTTCTGTCCCGCTTCTCTACTTGGAATGGTCCTTCATGGGCCTAACTCCTCCTCATCCTCTAAGTTTCAGTCTAGATGTCACTTCCTTCAGGAAGTCTTTGCTGACCCTCCGGGTCTGGGTTCAGCGTCTCTCCTATGTGCCACCATGTTACTGACACTTCCTTCCCGTGTTAGCACACACCACAGCAGACTTGCAGCTGCCTGTTTCCTGGCCTGGGGCCTTCATTAGACCATAATCCTGAAGGGCAGTGATTGGGTCTTGTTCATGTCCGTGCCCTTGTGCCTAGCACACAGTAGATGCTCACTGCATATTTATGGGGTGACTGTGTCGGGGACACTGTTGCTTCTTCCACTTCCTCCTCGGTAGCTGACCTGGAGTTCACCCACCTGCTGGGTGAGACATAGATTTACCTCTTGTAGAGAGAGGTCTGTTTTATTTTTATTTTTTTTTTGAGACAGAGTCTCACTCTGTTGCCTGGCTAGGCATCAGCCTAGCTCACAGCAACCTCAAACTCCTGGGCTCAGGCGATCCTCCTGCCTCAGCCTCCCAAGTAGCTGGGACTACAGGCATGTACCACCATGCCTGGCTAATTTTTTCTACACGTATTTTTACGTTGTCCAGCTAATTTCTTTCTGTTTTTTTTAGTAGAGACGGGGTCTCACTCTTGCTCAAGCTGATCTCGAACTCGTGAGCTCAAATGATCCTCCCGCCTCGGCCTCCTGGAGTGCTAAGATTACAGGCGTGAGCCACCACGCCCGGCAAGAGGTCTGTTTTAAGTCTTCAAGTCCAAAGAAATAATAGCTAAAGGTAAAAGCTCAAGCAGTTCGGCTAGTCCTGCAAATAACTCCTGGGAGAGCGTGGTAACCTGTTCTGGGGCTGACGCTGTTGAGAACCAGTGGTAGGGCGTGTGCGTGTGCTGAGGTGAAATGGAGAACATTTTTAGGTCCTGAGTATGCCTTTGGCCTAGTGGCATAACGTACAGGGATATATATGATGGGAGACTGGAGATGTGGATGTATTGAGTGTGCGCGGTACTGCGGGGCTGGCAGAGGATGTCTCGACAGCAGTAGCTGTCCACGGAGGATACGTGAGGAGAGGAGAGTGAGTCCAGGAGCTTATTTTTCCAGGCACATGGCTCACACCTGTAATCCCAGCACTCTGGGAGGCTGAGGCAGGAGGATCACTTGAAGCCAGGAGTTCAAGGCTGCAGTGAGCTGTGATCACACCACTGCCCTCCGTCCTGGGCAACAGAGTAAGACCTCATCTTTAAAAAAAAGAGAAAACTTATTTTATTGGCTTCATTGTTCTGTCCATTTATTTTGTGCTGATTTAAACAGCCAAGATGCTGTGTTTATATGTGTATATGAGAGTATGTATGTATGAATAATGTGTTTGAGGTTTAGGATTGGGCACAGACAGACGGTCAGATTGTGTGTGGGGTGTGTGTGTGTGTATTTCACACTTCTGTGAATGCTTGTGGGTCCCTGTGTCTTCAGATCTGTCATGGAAGTGAGGAGGGAAAACAGGGACAGAACGAACACTTATTAAGGACCTGTTCTGTACCAGATACTTGAGGGTTTTTATCTTGTTTAATCTTCACAGCAACCCTGTGGTGTAGATTTTGCTATCTTCATTTACAGATAAGGAAACTGAGATTCAGGGACATTATATAACTTGCTAAATGACATTGTAATGGTTTGTGGTCCCAATAGTAATGTTTAATTTATGTCTGCTCTATCATTTTCGGGTTGACCCCTAACTCGATGTTTAGAGTTTGGCATCTAGAATAGCACACAGAAGAAAAGCCCAGATGGAGCCCAGTTCAGAGGAAGGCTAAGCATTCGGGCTCAGGGGTCAGACCGATCAAATTTAAATCTTACCTTTGCCCCTTTATTGTGTGGCCCTGGCATTAGGAAAGTGCTTTTTTCCAAAAAACGCCATAAATTTACCTTTATTAAGTAAATTAAGTTGGGTCCAAACATCATAATAAGTATTTATGCCCTAACAACTGAGCCATTAAAAAAAAATGTACATACATTGAAAGAAAAAAATATTTTTGTATTTTATTCTAAAATTACCGCAATTAATAATGGGATAGCTGTGCCTATTGGGCATCGTACTACTTCTCCAACTTTGGAATGAGATGGAATACCACCACACTCATATCCTGTCCAACACTGATTTTCATGCTGAAAAATCCAGGTTTGCAAAGGCATTGCGTCATTGGCAAGCATGTGGCGCCATCTACTGTACAAATGGTGAACTATGGCAAACTAGTACAGTAGATCGCGCGGTGTCCCAAGAATGCGAAGTATTGCTGCGTTTCCCTGAAATTTTTCAAATATCATGTGGAATCTCTTTGAATTCGCTGTGGCGACTTGGAGCACTTTAGCGAACAGTTTGGGCGTTGTGATATTAGGATCCAGGATCGGTTGGGCAATTTATCCTTTCTGTTCCTTGGTTTCTTCACCTGTAACGTGTGGATAATACAAGACTTAGCCGATGGCATTGTTGTGGGGCTTAAATGAGAAGGTGTTTGTAAAGCCTCTACACAGTGGTGCTTGATGTGTTACATTAGAAACACCCAGGGCAGCTAATACAAACACAGACGTCTGGAACCCAATTACAGATCCTGATGTCATTGGCTGAGGAGGGGCCCAGGCAGGAGGAGTTAACTTTTTTAAGTACTGCAGGAGATTTTAATTGTGCAGCCAGGCTTGAGAATCACTGACCTAACACATATTAAATAAGATATTTTAAAAATAAAAGTGATATTTTTATTATGGTTAGGCAGAAACAATGCAAACCCAGGTGTTTGAAGGCCTGGGTTCTAGAACTTCTTTCCCATGTACCGGCTGTGTGGTCTTGGGCAAGTCACTTACTGTCTCTTAACCTAAGTTCTTCCACGTACAATGAGGGTAATAATTTGTGTCCAGTCTCAATTCACAGGATTGTCATGGTCCATGAAATAATGAGTGTGAAACTGTTCTTTAGACTGTATAGCGCTGTATTAATGTAAGACATTGTTGGGAAGTAGATGTGGTCTCTTTCCTCAAAGAGTAATCCAGAAAGCCTTCCAAAAACCCAGGACACTGAAGACCACTGTCCCTTGTTGGTCTGTACGTCATGGAGACTCCTGCTCACCCCCAGCGTGAAGAGGGAAAGGGATGCCCCTGGCTCACCCAGGGCCCCTTTCCAGTGGGTGAAAGCTGAGAGCCCGCCTGAGTAAGCAGTCACTGCAGTACTGAAAAGTCCCAGAAGGGGGCAGCCCTGACTCAGCCCCAACATGCGTTCAGGTACAGCCAAGTCAATTTGTTTAAGTGAATGTTTACAGATTTAATTTATTTTTACTAGGCACTGTACCATAATACATAAAGTAATTAAAAACTCATATTACAGCCAGAACTACAATGTAAAAACTATACATTGTAAAAAATGAAAGCTAATTTTTGAATTTGCTTAAGGTTCTTTGACAATAGATCTTAGCAAAAAGTTTCTCTAGAGTTCTTTTTATTTTTATTTTATTTTACTTTTTGAGATGGAGTCTTGCTTTGTATCCCAGGCTAGAGTGCAGTGGTGTCAGCATAGCTCACTGCAACCTCAAACTCCTGGGCTCAAGCGATCCTCCTGCCTCAGCCTCCTGAGTAGCTGGGACTACAGGCATGCTCCACCACACCTGGCTAATTTTTTCTATTTTTAGTAGAGACCAGGTCTCACTCTTGCTCAGGCTGGTCTTAAACTCCTGACCTCAAGTGATCCTCCCGCCTCGGCCTCCCAGAGCTCTAGGATTATACGCGTGAGCCACCACGCCTGGCCAGAGTTCTTCTTTTTAATCAAAATTTTGACTTTGATTATTACATCTATATTCATACTAGGCTTATATTTCATCCATGCAAATTAGATGTGCACATGTAATGAAAATAACAACAATGAAATAGGAGAAAAATCACTAGTTGTACTGAATTAGCAATAATACTTCATTCTTTTACTCCGAACATAGACCGTGGTCAAGGGAAATCAAGTTCCCAGCCCCCAGAGCTCATTCTCTACAGAGTCTGTATGAAAATGCACAAGGCTTCTGTTTAGCTACAGGTATCAGGGCAATAATAGCACTGTTAATTAAGCAACTACTATGCACCAGGTGCCTCATTTACAAACTGTTATTCCTCATAGCATGTTTATTTTTATTTTTTATTTGTTTTGAGACAGAGTCTCACTCTGTTGCCTGGGCTAGAGTTCTGTGGCATCAGCCTAGCTCACAGCAACTCCTGGGCTCAAGCAATCCTTCTGCCTCAGCCCCCTGAGTAGCTGGGACTACAGGCATGCGCCACCATGCCTGGCTAATTTTTTCTATATATGTTTTTGGTTGTCCAGCTAATTTCTTTCTATTTTTAGTAGAGACGGGGGGTCTCACTCTTGCTCAGACTGGTCTCAAACTCCTGAGCTCAAACGATCGACCCTCCTAGGCCTCCCAGAGTGCTAGGATTACAGGCGTGAGCCACCGTGCCCGGCCGCCTCATAGCATGTTAACAGAGGTCTAGCATCCTCATTTTCCAGAAGAAATCACTCAGAAAGTCTGTCCACGGTCACACAGCTGATATGGGAGGAGCTGAGAGTTTCAGCCAGGCCTCCTGTCTGCCAAGCTCGTGGTCATTCCAGCTGTTCTAGTCCCAAAACCTTTGGCTGAGGGACTCTCTAGACCTAGTCCAAGGCCTCAGGAAGAACCATGCAGAAGTGCCTTTACCCGCAGCTCCCTGCCTCCTTCTGCCCTGTGGTTTCGTGACCCTGAGTTTCAGGGTGCAGCTGCCACCTACTCCCAGAAGTGGAATTAGGGTGTGGCTGGAATAAGAATATGAATCCAAGGAATAGAGTAAGGGGCAGAAGGGTTGAATTTTCAGCCCATTTGTTGCCAGACGTAATGGGAACCATGTTTATAAGGCGTGTGAGTCCTTCCTGACTCTAGGAAGGAGGGCAGCTGGAGGGCCTGTCTGTACAGTTGCGGGGCCTCTGCACCCAGCCAAGGCGTTCAGTGGCAACCGTGAAGAGGGTGTTGAAAATCCTGGACAGAATTAATCTTTGGAATAATGCCATCCTTTATAAGAACGCCTTTTCACTTAGTGTTGCCCTATGCCTTCTAAATAGTCAACAGTGAATTTCTGATGCACACAGTAGACATTAAAGCTGGGCACCAGATTTTTCCTCCTCTCTGCCTTCTGGCCACTTGATAGGATCGCATTCCCTGGTCCCTGGCCCCTAGTGATTGGGTATGGCCAACGGGATGTTAGTGAAAGTGACGTATCACTGCTGGCTGGAACATTTGATTGACTCTGTGAGACCTTCAGAGCTCTCTTCCCCTCTGCCACAGCTAGTGGGAATGTTCCAGATAGTGGCCGCTCCACCAGCCTGAGTTTTGGGGGCCCCATATGATCCACAGTGGACGTGCAGAATACGTGAAAAATATACTTTTGTTATTTTAAGCACTGAGACTTAGGTTTTGTTGTTGTTCTGACTGCGCCATAACCTAGGCTGTGGACTAGTACAGTGTATCTACCAGCTACCCGGCAATGTGCTCTGAGTTAAGGTGGAGTCAGTGAATTTTTTGAGGAGTGGCGTGTGTAGTAGAAAGAGAACAGATTTTGGAGACAGATAGAGTACCATTAAATATCAGCTCTGCCACTTACAATATGCATGATTTTAAGCAAATTTTAAAACCACACCTGTCAGAATGGCAAAAAACGAACCAACAAAAACCCCCCGACCCTACCAAATGCTGGGAAGGACACAGAGCCACTGGAAGTGGGGGTGCAAAATGGTGCGACCACATTGGAAAATAAGCCGGCAGGTTCTTATAAAATTAAACACATGCTTACCCCATGCCCCGTCGGTCCCACTCCGACTTACCCAAGTGAAACAAAAGCTTCATTTTACACCAAAACCTGTATGTGAATGTTTGTACTACAGTGGCTTTATTCTTAACTGCCCCAAACGGAGAAACTCCCACACGTCCTTCAGCTGGTGAGTGGTCGAACGGCCTGTGGCACATCCATATAACGAGCAAGGAAGGCCCTGTGGGTACAGAAACAACCGGTGACCTGCAGGTGCGTTACACTAAGTGACAGGAGAAGGCTCCAAAAGCTATATTGTATGATCCCACTTATAGGACTCTCTGGAAAAGACAAAATTATAGGAACGGAAAATATATTAGGGCTTGCCAGGATTAGGGGAGAGTCGGGGGTGGGTGGCCGGACCGTTGACTACAAAGGGGCAGTGTCAGGTAGTGGGGACTGTTTTATGTCTCGTTTGTGTTGCCCGTTACATGACTCTCTACATTGTCAACACTCAGAACTGCATATCAAAAGGAGCGAATTTTACAGTATGTAAATAAAAAATTTAAAGTGAATTAAAAACCAGACATAAAAGGTCACATATTGTTTGATTTATACGCAAAGTCCAGAACAGGCAGAGACAGAAAGTAGCTTAGTGGCTGCCAGGGGCTCGGGGAAAGCCGGAGTAGGGAGAGACTCTTAATGGGTGTGGGGTTTCTTTTTGGGGTGATGAGAATTAGTGGTGATAGTTGTAAACCTTGTGACTATGCTAAAAACCACTGAAAGTTATACACTTTAAAATGATGAATTTTATGGCATGTGGATTATATCTGAAAATTTTTAAGTGAATGAAAAAAAAATTTCTCAGCCAGTTTCTTCAACTATAAAATTAATATTCAGTTAAATCACTGTGTGTGGCGTTGGGAAAAGCAGTTCACTTCACCGAGAGCCTTACGTTCCTCACTTGCAGAATAAAAGAGTTGGATTAGACGACCTCTCAGATTCCTCCCCATCTGGTAAGGCCCTCTATGACACCCCTTGATCATGTAGACACTAAGAATCATGGCTTGTGTTTGTGCAGTTCTTGTCATTTTTCAAAGCACTTTCAAGTAACTTACTTCACTTGTCATTTCACCCCATGTTTCATATATTCTATCCCAATGACAGTCTTCAGAAAAATGGGAGAGCCGAGGCCAAGGTGTGACGGGGCTGGACAGGGGAAGCCAACACACTTGCATGGTGGGTCCCCTGTAGAAAGCTGCTGCAGAAGCCCCGTCTGCTCATGAGCACCCACCCCAGGCCAGGAAGAGTGCCAGGCCCTGCTCCCATGCAGCACTCGGGGCGATGGTGGCGACACCGCCAGCACACGTGGGTGGGCTTGTCCCAGATGTCCCTTCCAGACTCCCCCTTCTGGCTAGGATCCCAGGGCCATAGAAACCCACTCTTGCAGGCCACCGCGTCCTACATCTGCTCTCAGTCTTAGGAGAATTCTTCTTGGTTTTGTTGGCTAGCAACTCAACAGGGCAGTATCTCACAGAGCTTCGAGGCTGCAGGCATGACGTCCTTTTTCCTTTTTTCAGCGTGTGAAGGAAGAGAGAGCCCCAGGGCGTCCTCCCTCCCTCCTGCCTTCTCTCTCCTCTCTCTCCTCTCTCTCTTTCTCTCTCTCTGTCTCATTTTCCTCTCAGGCCTGCCTGGGAGGTGGGGTGAGATTGTGTCAGGGTCCCACAGCCCTGACGGGGTAAAGACCATGTAGGACATACAATGGAGGGTGACAGCAGCATGAAGGGTGCTTCTTGTGATCCCAACAAGGTCTCGCCTGGCCTGGGGCATCGGGCCCACCTCTGTACCTTCAAGGGAGGTGTCATCTGCTCCCCTCTCACCCCCAGGTGGCTCTGGGCTGAGCTGCAGGTGACCTGAGGGAGGGGAGGCGGTGCCGTGGACCAGCCGAGAGGCCCAGGTCTCCAGGCAGGAAGCCCTGGGCACCCCCTCACACCTGCCCTGAGGACCGAGGGGTGGAGACAGGAGCACAAGTAATTCCTCTAGGGCGTCCCCTCGAGGGCGTGAGTAGGTGCAGCAGGAGGGACATACATCAGCTGTGGGAACCACGAGGGTCTCAAGGCCCGGGAGCAAGGTGGGAGGTGCCCCTTCCAGATGTGCCTTTGGGCTGATTAGTCCTTCCAGATGTGCCTTTGGGCTGATTAGGCGAGTAGGAGGCATTGCCTGGGGTGGAGGGAGGCTTGGGGGACTGAGGTGGGGCTGGGACTACCTCTCCTGTGGCTGGGACTGTACCCTTCCCCTCCCTCCCCCAACAATGGGCCTTCACCCCAGAAGGAAGCCCCAGTCCCCCTCTCCTCCCCCTGCCCTGTTCTAAAACACAGCAGCCTGCTCGTGCGCTGTGGCCTGCAGCAGGCAGGGGGAGGTAGGGGCTTAGGCAGGCGGGGAGTGGGGTGGGGCCCTTTCTGAACTTGGGGCTCCATTGCCCTCCTGAACCCAGACCAGGATATCTTCCCCTCTCTGCCCTCCGGGCACCCTTCGGACTGAGAAATACCCCAGCAGCAACTCCCAGGCCAGGCAATGCATGGGCCAGGCTGGGGCCTGCCCTGGTGCCCTGGGCCCACACTGCAGCACCGCCACCCCACGTCCCTCCGCTTTCGAGCCCTGTGCAAGAGGCAGGAGTGGGTTGGGGTGAAGGCCAGGGTTTGTTGTGGCTCTGATAATGTCAGGGCCTCCTAGGCCAGAGAAAAGTGCGGCTTGCACATTGCTTACATTTTTCTTATGAGGCCACGCTGGGAAGTGGTTGGGAATAAAAGCGAGGGAGGGTGGGCACTCTGGCCTCGGAAACAGGCTGTTGGTGCCCCCTGCACCCCTGGGGGCCAGGGGAGAGCGTTTCGGTGGGGATCCAGGGCAGAGGGTGCTGTGGGCATGGGTGGAAGGAATTGCTGCGTCTCGGCCTGGATATTTCCTGGATCAGGCACCCCCACGGCTGCCCCAGCTCCGCGTGAGCCCAACTTCCCCGTCAGAGGCGGTGCAGAAGCATGCACAGCCAGGCGACGCTTTCAGGCTACAGTGGCCCCCTTACCCTTGGGGGATACGTTCCAAGCCCCCCAGTGGATGCCTGAAACCGAACCCTATATATACTATATTCTTTTGATCCGATGACCCAGATGGCTCCAAAGTGACTAACGGGCAACCTGTAGACAGTGTGGACACGCTGCAAAAAGGGACGATCCACAACTCTGGCAGGATGGAACAGGATGGCTTCAGATTTCAGCCCCCTACTCAGAATGGCACACGATTTAAAACTTACACGTTTTTTTCCTGGAATTTCCCATTTAATATTTTTGGATGGAGCTTGGTTGGTCCCAGGTAACCGAAACCACAGAAAGCGAAACCGTGGCTGGTAGGGGGCTACTGTATTTAAGCCCTACAGGCTAGGGCCGGGACAAGGAGGGGTGAGGGAGAAGAGTCACGAGGCTGGTGCCGGGGACCCTGCTCTCTCCCATCAACCCCATCCCTTGGACGTGGGTGGCTGGCAGGGGTGGGAGAGCGACCCAGGCTTGGGCCCCACCTGCCGCATGGCCCTGTCATCTCTGTCTGCTGAGCAGGAGTCAGGGATGGGGGAGCAGCCCCTGGTAACCCACATCTTTCCTTCCCCAAATCCCATCCCCCTCTGGCCTAAAACACCTGCAGTTACTCTTTCTTTCCTTCTGCCCTTCATTGTCCTTTTCTCCCTTTTCTGACCACACTCGAGGTGGCTTTACCTCAGCGTCCCTAAATGCAGAATGGAGAGGAGTGACACCAGGCAGTCAGAGACTTTCAGGAACTGAGGTTGTGTAGTAATTCCCGAGGGACCTTGACTGCTCCCTGCTTCTCAGATTGGCAGCGGCCTGTGCCTCGGAGTGTCTGAGTGGGAAGTTCCCAGGTCTCCCTTCACTGCGCCAGGGATGTTTCTCCCCATGGCCCTGCGCTGGCGACACTGAACACGTCTGACTTCTTCATTTCCAGCGACTGCGGCTGGAAGCTGTTGTGCAGCTGTTGCGTCAGCAGCTTCTCTTCCTAACTGATGTTCCATGCTTCCTGTGTGTCTGTGCTCTTGAAGATGTGATTGCATTTTCCACCAGCCTCTCTCTCCATTTCTTGTTTAAGAAGAGTGTGTGTATGTGCGTTTCTATAGGGTGTCCTCTCAAATAAAGAGACAGTGATGTTCCAGAGTAGGACAGCTGGATTTGGGGCAGAAGAAAGCCTTTGTTTGGGTGATACCCACAGAGATTCTGTTTGGCTCCGGCTGGCTGCT
The DNA here is from genome assembly GCA_004363605.1 of Indri indri. Lineage (NCBI taxonomy): Eukaryota > Metazoa > Chordata > Mammalia > Primates > Indriidae > Indri > Indri indri. Next base: position 59,600 of record RJWJ010001796.1, read on the forward strand.
ATCAGCACAAAGTGGGGGTCAAGGCTCAGGTGAGGTGGATTCCACTTGGGGAAGGTCAAGGCCTGGGCAACAAGGGGACTGGCTTCTAGTCCCAGCTCTGGGACAATCACAGGACCTTCTCTCAAGCTTCCTGCACTTTGGTTTCCTCATTTGTCACATGGAGATAACATTATCTGCCTGACCCAACCCACGGGCTGTGGCGTGGAGGTGATACTCCACCCAGGGAGGCCTGCTCACTGCTCCCAGAAACCTCCGAGCTCACTCCACCTCAGCACCCTGCCCACATTCCCTCCTCAGAATGTTCTTTCTAGCCCCCTCCCATCCTAGATCCTAACTCTTCTTTGAAGACTCAGTCTAATGTTTTCCTCTCTATGGAACCATCCGTGAATACTCCAACTGATAGTGTCGTGTCTCTTCTTTCAACCTCTATTATACTCACAGTTGGCACTACCCAGTGAGCATGTAAGTCTTACATCAGATTTCTCAACCTCAGCACTACGGCCCTTTTGAGCTGGATAATTCTTTGTCGTGGGGGTTTCCCTGTGCATTTTAGGATGTTCAGCAGCATCATTAGATGCCAGCAGCACCCCTCCAGTTGTGACAACAAAAATGTCTCCAGATATGGCTGAGTAAATCCTGGGGGCAAAATTGCCCCCTGTTGAGAACTGTTACTTTATATTGTTATTTAGCTATTAATGTTTCGTTTCCCTGGCTAGATTCCATGGAGTGTCTTCACGTGCCTGGTGCACTGTCACACATGTCATGCGCTCCGTAATTATCTGTTGAACAAGTCAATGCACTCTTTTCCAGCATTAAAAGTGCAAATAGGCTGTGTGTGGTGGCTCACGCCTATAATCCTAGCACTTTGGGAGGCCGAGGCGGGAGGATTTTTGAGGCCAGGAGTTGAGACCAGCCTGAGCAACAGTGAGACCCCAGTCTCTACAAAAAAATTAAAAAAAAATTAGCCAGGTGTGGTGGCATTTGTCTGTAGTCCCAGCTACTCAGGAGGCTGAGGAAGGAGGACCACCTGAGCCCAGGAGTTTGAGGCTGCAGTGAGCTATGATCCTATAAGTATATTTGATTCACATACTTTTTTTCAAGCTGAAAAGGACTTTCTACATCATCTAATCCAATAGTCTCATTTCTCAGATGAGGAAACTGAGGCCCAGTGAGGATACATAGTTCTTTCATGTACAAAAGATTGAAATAGTCCATCGTTCTGATGCCTTTAGGAAGATTAAGGAGTTTTGCTTGAGTTCTAGTTTCTTCCAATAATTCCTCTAGACCAGGATCTCTCAGTCTTAGCATTATTGACATTTGGGGCTGGATAATTGAAGGGCTGCCCTGTGCATTGCAGGATGTGCAGCAGCAGCCCTGGCTTCTACACACTAGATGCTACTAATACGCCCTTTCTCCCCTTACTCTTGACAATAAAAAGTGTCTGCGGACATTGCCAAATGTCCCATAGAGAACCACTGGTCTAGACATATCTGTAGATAAAATCCCTTCATATGAAATGCTGAGGCCCTCAGGTTATTTCTTTGTAATATGGTTGTTTTAATGAATAGTTTGCTAGCAAATCTCATTTGTAGCCAACAAGCTCTGGAGATAAGACAGGGCCACTCTACAGTGAGTGCCAGGTCTCAGTCACTACTCGAGCCCTCTCATTATGTCATTATGTATGTGTGTTCATTTATTTATTGTATTCTGCCTGCTTTCAGGAGCCTTTAAAGTGGTCCCAACTCATTTCTTTCTCAGAACACCTGGCCCTGTCTGTGCATTGCTCAGGCATCTGCGCTGTGTGGAAAAGTGTCCTTCCCGGTCAGAACCCTTCTTACATTGTATTCTGATTGCCTGTTTGTTTCTCTGTCCCATTGGGCCCATGACAGTAAAAACAATGGACCATCTTGTTCACCATTGTACTCCCAGCATCCAGTTGGCACATGGGAGGTGCCCAATAAACATTTGTTGAATGAATATGTAATAGAAATTATATATTGTATTTAACTGTGGGTCAGAAGTATAGAACTTAGCTACAGCTTATAGCTTATTTAGTTTAGTTTACAATAATCATTGCTTGTGTTTATTAAGAGCCTGCTATGTACCTTACATGTGTTATCTCACTAATCATAAGACAACCTTATTAACTCCATTTGAAAGATGAGAAATCGGGGCTCAGAGAGAGCTTATAGCTTGGGCAATTATATAATGAGAAGTCCCTATTTGGACCTAGGCCCACCTAACTGCAGGACCAAGCCCTAGTCTGCCTTGATATATGAGGGGTTTTTTTTTAAGTTGATGGAAAATGCATATTATGAAAAAACTATGCATGGATTTCAAAAATTTTTTGCACCAAAATAAACTGCTAACTTGTTATAACATGTCCAAACAGGATTTAGTCTGAGGCACTAAGAAGGATAAGACATTAATTTGAAAAGAGCCCCTATTAGAGCAACATGAAGTCTGCCAAAATTCAAAGCAAGAACAAACATTAAACGTATGGTGAAGTGTGAGTGGAAGAATGGTGAAATCACTGATGCTTTAGAAAAAGTTTATGGGGACAATGCTCCAAAGAAATCAGCAATTTACAAATGGGAAAGTCATTTTAAGAAGGGACAAGATGATCTTGAAGATGAAGCCTGCAGAAGCAGATTATCCACATCAATTTGCAAGGAAAAAACCATGTTTGCACCTTAATTGAAGAGGACTGATGATTAACAGCAGAAACAATAGCCAACACTGTAGATATCTCAACTGATTCAGCTTACATACTTCTGCCTGAAAAATTAAAGTTGAGCAAACTTTCCACTCCGCGGGTGGCAGAACTGTTGCACCCAGATCAGCTGCAGACAAGAGCAGAGCTTTCAGTGTAGATTTTAAACAATAGATGCTGAAGCATTTCGTTGAGGAAGTGTAACAGGAGATGAAACATGCAGCAGTGTGATCCTGAAGACAAAGCACAAAGTGATGGCTACCAAGAGGTGGAAGTGGTCCAGTCAAAGGAAAAGCAGAATGTTCAAGAGCAAAATCATGGCAACAGTTTTTTGTGACGCTCAAGACATTTTGCTTGTTGACTTTCTGGAGAGCCGAAGAACAATGACATCTGCTTATTTTCAGAGCATTTTGAGAAAGTTAGCCAAAGCTGTAGTAGAAAAATGCCCAGGAAATCTTTACCAGAGAGTCCTTCTCCACCACGACAATGTTCCTGCTCATTCCTCTCATCAAATGAAGGTAATTTTGTGAACATTTCCATGGGAAATCATTAGGCATCCACCTTACAGTCCTGATTTGTCTCCTTCTGACGTCTTTTGTTTCCTAATCTTAAAGAATCTGTAAAGGGCATCCATTTTTCTCACTGCATTATCACGGGTAAATTCCCAGGACCCTCAGTTCTTTAGGGATGGGCTAAATGACTGGTATTATCACTTACAAAAGTGTCTTGCACTTGATACAGCTGATGTTGAGAAATAAAGTTTATATTTTCTATTTTTATCTTTTTTTTCTTGAGACAAGGTCTCACTCTGTCGCCTGAGCTAGAGTGCAGTGGTGTCATCATAGCTCACTGAAACCCCAAATTCCTGGGCTCAAGTGATCCTCCTGCCTCAGCCTTTTGAGTAGCTGGGACTAAATGTGTGCACCACCATGCCCAGCTAATTTTTCTATTTTTTATAGAGACAGGGGTCTCACTTTTGCTCAGGCTGGTCTCGAACTCCCAGCCTCAAGCAATCCTCTGCCCTTGGCCTCCCAGAGTGCTAGAATTACAGGCAGGAGCCACTGTGCCTGGCCTTCAATGAACTTTTTGAAGTCTCTTTGTATTACCTCTTCTGTCTACAATCATAAACCTGTGTGATGGCTCTTTTTGTGTATGGAATGATCATTTTATGAACTAATTTAGATCAGTCCACCTTTGTCTCTTTGAGAGATCTGCAGAGACATGGAAATGATCTCATTATACAAAATCTTGTCTAGAATGGCATTCACTGTGCAAAGATTCCACCTGTGGCTGGGAGTCAGAGAAACTATGCTTTAATTCTGACTCTGGGGAGTGGGTGTGTATATGTATAGGCAACTACCACAAAGGATAAAGTCCAAGATTTTACCATTGCACAAATTCAATTTCTTTTGGGAAATAGTTGCTGAAAAGTTTGACCTATAACTGTGCCTCCTCGGAATGCATCTTAGCATCCCTAAATCACTCAGTGTTTACCATTTGTTCCCTCAGATTGCCAGATGTTTTAAAGTACAGATGCTCCTGAACTTACAATGGGGCTACAGCTGGATAAACCCCTCGTGAAGTCAAAAATCTTAAGTCGAACTTTGTCTAAGTACTGCCTGTACGTGGTATAAGAATTATCAGCTGTTTATTTTCTATTCATTCTGTCTCCTCAAATAAATTACCTGAGGGCAGGGACTCTTTTCCTTGTCTTTGCTAGTTGCTCACTCATTGTCGACAATGATAACAATGATACAATAGGAAAAGGTGCGCTTTCTGGGCGGTAGATGGACAAGTTCGAGTTGATTGTGCGCTCTGCCCCACTCCCTTGCTATGGGTACTCCCACAACAAGGCACGGTGCCCCCGCAACGAGGCAAGACTAGGTCGGTCCTTTTCCTTAAGGATGCTGCAGCCTTGGGCGGGGAAGAGGCGGGGGGCCTTTCCAATTCCACCCTTGGAGACACACCCCCTCCGTCTCCCCACATACCCTTGCTGAACCCGGGATGGGAGAGAGACGCTGAGCCCGGGTGGCCGCGTGGCGGGGCGGGGAGAACGCGGAGCCAAGGGCGGAGCCGGGCCGACTCCCGGATCCCCCACTCGGCCGTCCCGCCCCCGGCAACACGCCCCGCCCCGCGGCCCCGCCCCCTCCCCGGGACCCGACCGGGCTGCGCTCACTGCCCAGCCGGGGCCGGGGAGCCTCCAGGCGGAGAGGCTCCCGCCCACCCTGAGCCGCGGCCTCCTCATGGAGGGGCCGCTCGCTCTGCCACCGGGGTCGGGGCCGCTCTCGCCGCCGCTGCTGGAAGGCGGAGCCGCCGCTGTTCTGGAGCCCGGAGTCCGGCAACACTCGGGACACGAGACGGCGGCGCAGCGGTACATCGCCCGCCTGCTGCAGGCCGGCTATGAGCCCGAGAGGTGACGCCCAGGGCAGAGCGCGCGGGGCGCATCCGGGGCGGGCGGCCTAGGAGGGCGCGGCGGCTCCGGGAACCCGCGGCGCTGCGGGGGAGGGGAGGGGCAGGCCCCACACACCCTTTCCCTCTTACCGCCTCAACATCTAACTTCCTGAAACGCCATGCTCCGGGCTTTGGTTGGGGGATCCAAGCGGGCACTGTGCAAAGGATTCGGTGCTGCGTTGCACAGGAGAGCAGGGGAGAGGGAACAGTTCGTTAAAACATTCCCTAAAATCTTAGCCCTGGATCGGACCTTGATTACACCCCCGACGGCGCTCAGTCCAAGTGGCTCCAACGCCTGGGGTTCAAACAGTGCTTGTTGGAGTCCCTGGCAGACTTGGCTTACTCCTCCTTAGCTGTTTCCTCCTGGAACTATCTTCAGTAGTCTCACTGGCAGGTGTAGGTGTCCGGATGGGTGGCCTCCGCAGGGCCAGGTGAGGACACTGTCCCCACCTCACCATGCACTGAGGTCAGATGAGGCTGCTGTGGCAGCTCACCGAAGACTCTCTCCGAAGACTCAGGCCCCCATGCTGGGGTCTGTATGGCAATGAGGGGCACTGGAGGGAGAGTGGGGTAGTGAGCTGGGCCCCAAGGGTACTGGCTGAAAAGGAGACAGCAGCTAATCTCTGGATTGCATCGCAGCTTGAAATGCAATCCCACTGTCCTTCTGGTCCAGAGGATTTGGACTCCTTTCTATGCCCCATCTGCTGGTGCTCAGCAGCTTGGGGAGGTGACCTGGCAGCTGGGTTGGGGGGGGGTGGTCTGAGGGAATTAGCCCGCCAGCTCTGCCCAGAGGCTGGTCGCTTATGTAAGAACTTTTAACGGCTTAATGCCAGGTGAAGCCTGGCCCCTCCTGTCCTGGCGGGCCTCTCTAGAATTGACACAGGCTTAGGCAACCCCTATATTTCCTCCTATCCTAGAAATCCAGTTCCTGGGGCTCAGGGCCCAGGGGGATAGGGAGGGGCCCTAGGGGTGAGGGAGCAGGCTGGGGCACTTGCAGGCTGGATGGAGGCAGTGCCTTGGTTAGAGCAGTTATTGCAAAGGTATGGATTGCTTCAGAGCTCAGGCCAGGGCCTTGCAAGTGTATCCCTTATCCAGATTGTACTTCTGCAGCAGGTCATCCCTACCCCCCACACCCCCATTTAGGCTCAGAAGAGTCTATGTAAACCACCTGGCCTGAGCCCCAGCCAGGTTGTATGAGATTCAAAACCTGCTGGCTAGACCTCCATCTGCCTTCGCCAACCTGGAGCTGTGGGAAGAGGATAGGGTTCCATGGGAAGTGCTGGGTTTGAGTCCAGTGTTACCACTCTCTGTCTTGAACTTCAGCAAGCCATGACCCTGCCCCAGCTCAACAATGCTAATGTTGTTATTACTTCTTTTCCCCTCAAAAGTGCTTTGAAATCCTGTTCCTTCAAACAGCCCCAGGCCAGATAGAGACCTCTGGCTCCCTGCCTGGCCCCCAGCGCTGAGCTGGGCACTATTACCCCACTGTCCTGAGGAAGGGGCTTAGACTGGCCCTCCCACCCTCACAGCTGCTAGGTGGGGAGTCTCAGGGACCAACATCCCTTCCTCAGGCTGAAGAGGCCCACTGGTTGCCTCGGTGTCTCCTCCCCAGGGAGGAAGCAGCTGGGGAAGATCAGGAAGAGGGAGGAGGCAAGTAGGGGGGCGGGGAGGGGGATTAAGAGAGTCTCTGGAAAAGGACAGCCTGACTCAGGGCTGAGCCCAGCAGCTTAGAGTGATGAGGAGCGCTGACACAGGTCAAAGCAGGAGGGGTGGGGGAGCAGGAGTAGGGGAGTGGGGTCGTGCAGTCCGCAATCACTAGGAAGGCAACCCTTCCCATACTCGGCCTGGAAGCTGCCTCCCCCGGGTCCCAGAGTTCTAGACTGGGGCATATGTTATATTAAGGTCACCTGAGATGGCAGAACCTAGCTGCTCTCCTGCGCTGCAGCCCTGGCAGAACCCTGAATAGTAACCTAGGCATTCCTGACCCATGCTGTAGAGGGCAGTGGTCCAGAGCAGGTCCCTTAGAGACCCAGAGAGACCACTGGAGCAGCCTCTGCTCTGCGCCTGCAATTGGCATGATAGCCCTATCTTTCTCTGGCAAGAAAGGTGCCCTGGGGCAGCCCCGAATGGCCAGGGCCTCACTACTGTGCTCCAGGCGGCCAGTGAAAGGTCCTAGTGCTCGTGCACCTCAGGATACTCTACCTGCCTTTCCCTGCATGGCCTTGGCTCCCTCGGTGGGTCTATGAATGCTGAAGGTTCAGAGATTCTTCCCTGGCAAGCTGGCCCCAGCCCCCACTCCCTTCCAATGCCAGGAGCCCCCATCAAGAACACTCCTTTGGGCTCCACTGGTGGGGAGGGATGGGATAGTAAGGGTAAAAAGGACATAGTAAGGGTAAAGAGGACATCTGTGAGTCTTTAACACTCTCCGCTCCACCAGCCTTATGGCCCGAGCTCTGTGGGAAGCCTCCCCTCTGCACACAGATGGAACCGTCTGTTTTCCTGGCAGGGTCCCGGGGGCATTGTTGGGGGAGGCTGGGCATCCCAGGGAGCCCTGTGGCTTGGAGGCCAAGCCTCTCCTGGGCCTTGCTGTCACCACACTGCTGAGAGGTAAACAAACCCAGCCTCCCAGGGCCACAGACAGCCACCATGCCAAGGAGAGGACTGTGTCCCTGCCCCGCCTGTTCTCTCACCTCAGGAAGAAGTAAGCTGTGGTACCACAGGAGGACACAGGGAGGAGGCTGTGGAGTTTGGGTGGGGGACCCACTCTCTAGCTTTTGGGGGGAACACTGGCAGTTCTGGCACATAAGAGGAAAAGGTCTGCCTCCTACCTTTCCACCTTTCCCCATGTGAATCAGTGTGCTGCCCAATCTTACTGCCCCCATGTAGAAATCTAGGTCTTACTGGGCACCCAGGGCCACCAAACTTCTGCTTTGGGGATTTTTCAAAAGTTCCCGAGCCTCTGTCCTCATTTCCGTGCATCCTCACTTGTCTAGGCCAGGCCTGTGCTCCTCCCCTCATCTTAACCACCAGACTACCCTCCCAAATAGAAACAAACTTTCCTCTTTGGGGTTAAAACTCCTGGTATCTATACCATTTTCTAAGCTGGGGATAGGGCGGCCAGACTGAAACATTGGGCCGGGATTCGGAAGCAGTATCCCTTCCGCCCTTCCTGAACTGTAGGTTTTGCATCTGTCAATGGTGGATACCTAGTAATTGGCAATTAATAGACTGTGGAGTAAATGTGATCATTTATGAAAAATGCTTTGTAAACTGCAGAGGGATCCAAGGCCACCCAAAGGTCAAGGAGTGTCGCTGTTAAGAATGGCGGCCCCATAGGAATGATGTCCTAGTGTAGGGGTCCAAACTCAAAACGCCTGTGTGTTGGGGAGCCCAGACCAGTTTCTCAGGGGGCCGGGCCTTGACAGGGTCCCGGGATTAGTACTGCGGAAAGAAAGAACCATTTTAGAGGTACCCCTGGGGGTGGGGAGTACGGCAAGCTGGCCGGGGGCCAGGGGCCTGGGGTGGCCCAGGCTGGGGGCGAACCCGGGCACGCGCTGCTGGGGGTCCTGGGACGTTACCAAGAGGAGCGGCCGAGGGGGCGTGTCCCGGCCTGGCTCAGTCCCCTCCCCCTCTGAGTAACAACCCCCCGGCCCCGGCCGACCCGGGCCGGCAGGGTCTCTGTGCCACTGCAGGCGGCCCAGGCCGTGCGCGGCGGCGGCGGCGGCGGCGGCGGCAGCTGCTGGGCCAGACTCCGCGGGGCCCTTTGTGCGGCGCGGGGCGGAGGCGGCGGTGCCGGGGGCGGGGCGGGAGGGGAGGGCGGTGCCCCGGCCCGCCCCGCCGCTGCCGCAGCCCCCGCCCCCGGCCCGCCCGGCCCGCGGTGGCAGCGTGGCCGCGGCGCGGCGTCAGCAGCAGCGGCGGCGACAGCAGCAGTGGCAGCAGCAGCGGGGCGGCCCGCGCGGGTGTTTATGTCGGGTCGCCGGGTCTCCCAGCAGCATGGCGGACTACCTGATCAGCGGCGGCACCGGCTACGTGCCCGAGGATGGGCTCACCGCGCAGCAGCTCTTCGCCAACGCCGACGGCCTCACCTACAAGTAAGCGCCGGGGGCCGAGGCCCCGCTCGGTGCGCGCACCGCCGCCCGCGATCGCCCGGCCCCGGCCCTGAGAGCACACGGCTCCCCGCTAGCAGACGCCGCGTTCCCGGGCCCAGTACGAGTGACTTGGGGGGTGGGGTGGGGAGGGATGGCCAGGGAAGGAAGGAGGCCCGCGTTGAGAACAGAGGGACGTGGCACAGCGACATCGCGGCCCTCAGTGCCCTGACCTGTTTCTGGCCAGGTCTGGGTTCGGCCTGCCCCTTTCTCCTCTTATGGGCATGGGGTGGGGGTGCCTTGGGGCGTGTGGGAACTCGAGCTGCGGTTGTCTTGGGGAGACTTTTCCCAACCCTTGGGCCAGGACGCCCTCTCCTAGCCCCACCACGAGGGCAGATGCGGCTGTGGAGCCGGCTCGGCCAGCTGCTGGAGTGTTGCCCCCAGGAGAGGCCCAGCTGGGTGGTTGGGATGGCTCCTTTTTTCCACTGTCCAGTCCAGCCCTTCTTCCACTTGTGACCCTGCCTGCCCACAGGTTGGCACTGGTGCCCCCACTCTCTGCACAAGTATTCTGTGACTGCCACCCCCAAGCCCACCCCATATGGGATTTTGGAGGAGGATGGAGACCTACCCGTCTGCCTCTGGCTTAGTTTGCCTTTTCTCGTGGGCCCCAGGCCAGTTGTTCTGCCGGCTGCAGCAGGCCTGGCACTAGCTCTGCCTCCTGGCTGCAGGACAGTGTCCCTGCCAGGAAGGAGCGTCCGCACTGGGTGAAGAGGGGATGCTGGTGAACCGAGAGCATCGCTGGCCTGTCTCCTGCAATCCCTACCCTGGCTTGTGAGCACTCCTGCTTGGCAGGCGGTTTCCCTAAATGCCAAGATACCCGGTCACTCCTGAGGAGTGCCTCCTCTTGCCTGCCCGTAGGCGAGGGTGGTATATAATACCTAGAAAATGCCAAGAGTTCCAGACACCAGCATTTCTTCTCTGGCCTCTAAGTGAGCCACAAAGGCCTCCTTCCTATACAAAAGGAGGACTGCCAAGGGGTGGGAGCAGCTGAAATTCTTTGTTTCTGTGTGGTTTCGGTGATGGGAGAGAGTATACCTTTGTATATTTTTCACTGGAGCCTTCTAGGGAAACTCCTAGGAGTTCATCCAGGCCTTGGAGCAGATTAATGACCCCATTCCCATCCACCCTGTGGCTTTTCCTTCCTGCACTAGGGATGCCTGCTGCTTTGCTTAGCCTAGTTCAGAGTGTTCCTGAAGTGTGGGCTATTTGGTTTTGGGTGTGTCTGTCAAGACCTGCTGTGATTTCAGGCAGCTTGAGTCTGTTGAGGCCCCTGGGATATGGCACTGCACCTAGACGGACCAATGCAGGCCTCCCCTTCTGGGGTGCGTCATGACCATGGCCCACCCGAGTGTTGGCAGATGCCATACTTTACCCCGGTGTCCTGGTCTCAACTGCAGGGCCTCCCTCCTCCCCTTTCCCATCCCAGCCATATCTGTTGGTTACCCAAGACCCGAGTGCCTGCTCTGTCAGAACATGCCCTGTGCTCAGCCCCCTGGGGTCCCTCTATGCTGTTCTGAACCTTGTGTGACTCAGCAGCCCAGGCACTGGGGTGTGCAGCTTGTCCTGTGCTGGGTCATGTTCATGCCATGTTGCACTGCAGAATTGTCCTCAGGTTCCTTCCCTATGTTTACTTATTGTCTCTCCCTATCAAGATTGAGAAGTTTTCAAAGGCAAGTACTGTATTTGATGTGTGTGTCACTTGACAAACTTTGAGCCCTGAAGGCAATGGATATTTTGGGCCAGCTGCCTTGCTGGTGGCCCAGGTCCACAGACCTTCGCTGTCTCTGACTGTAGATCTTTGGGCTGGAGTCTGCACTAGTGGGGGGTACCCTGATGGGGCATCAGGGATCAGAAGACTCCAGCCTCTGCTCCTCTGGCCTTTTCCCCACCCCGTGCTGCCTCCCCTGGAAGGGCCAAGGGCCACTCCTCCCTGCCAGTAACATTCCCTTTTCTGTCTTCACAGCGACTTCCTGATTCTCCCAGGATTCATAGACTTCATAGCTGATGAGGTGGTGAGTACCTCTTCCTTTCACAAGGGGGCAAGGGGTGTGTATGTGGTGGATGAGGCTGACTTCTTGCCCAGGGGCAGGGTGTCAGGGGGACTTTCCTTGGGAATGTGGCGGATATAGCCATTACTGTTGCCAGAGATACTTCGCGGTGCAAAGTGTTACGCCCGATGGTCAGAGGCAGCTGTGGGGAGTCAGGGGGTGTTCTGAGTGAGGACCTGGTACAGAAAAGGCCCTAAGTGGGGCCTGGGTGTGGCTGCCTTATTGTATAGACCATAAGGATTGAATTTTGTCTGAAATGCTGAGCAAGGACATGATAGAAGCCAGTAAAATGACGGAGACTTGGAATGCAGTGGGCAGACTCGTTCATGGATCCACAGTGTACCAGAGCTGGTGAGAGGGTGTGAACAAGTTAGATTTTGGACAAATACAAGGAAACACTGCCTTACTTTTCAGAAGGGGGCTCTGCAATGAGCTGAATCAATGAACAATTAATGTCTGATAAACTCATAGAAGCCAAGGGGGGGTAGTGATGATGGCATAGGTCATTTGAAGAAAAAGTTGGATGGTTCTATAATGAGTGCATCTGCATTTTGAAGAGCCAGTTTCTTTTCTGTTGCTGTTATTATCAGTATTTATTCTGGTCTCATTCTCCTGAGAGGCCAGAGGGCCAAGTGTGCTTGGATCACTTATGTGTTGGGGAAACTCTGTGGGTCAGCTGACAGAGCTGACCCAGGCAGATTTTCAGGGGGAAATTTTCACTATTCTGGATATTTCCTTTATGACAGCAACCAGGACTTCTTCTTGGTTCAGCTGTTCAGTTAACAAAGTTTACTGAGCACCCTGGCTTTGTGCCAGACCCTGGGCTGGGTGCTAGGAATAGAGGGATGGAAGAGACCCCCGCCTGGCCTGTGAGGTCTGTCTGTCCTGTAGCCTCTGTCAGGAAGTTTGTATCTCTTCTCCTATGGGTGCTGAGGGAGGAGAAGGTGGCGTTTTCTAAACTACAGGGCCAGGGTTCTGAACCAGGGTCAGTGATGGATTAAGGGGCCTGTGAATCTCAAAAATTATACACCAAATTCAGTGTCTGAGTGTGTGGGGGACCGGGATGCACGACTATCAACATGAATCTCAGAGGGGTCTGTGATCTGCCTTCTATACCTTTCACGGGCAGATGACTCCTAAATGTATATTTGCAATTCCAACCACTCTTGAGCTCCACACCCGTAGTCACCTACTTTCCTGGATGGCCAGGAGACTCCTTCCCAGGCCTCCCCTGCTGCAGCTCTTGGCACCCAGAATCCATTATCCACATCGGAGCCTGCGTGACCTCTTGAAAATATAATCAGATAGTGTCTCTCTGCCTGAGACCCTCCAGGCTTCTTCTCTCAGAACAGAACCGGAGCCCCCTCCATGGCTTCACAGCCACACATGCCCGCCCTGCCTGCCTCCTGCCTCCCCCGTCTCCCTCCACTCCACTCGCCTGCTTTTTCTTTCCTAAATGCGCCGGGAGGAATAGGCGTCAGAGGCGGGCTCACACGCACAGCTCCCGCGGCCTGCACGACAGTTCCGCACACTGTTCCTTGACTGGCTCCCACCTCTCATCTCCCAGGAAAGAGGCTCTCCCTGATCACCCACTTTCCTGGTGGTCACTGGCCTTGTTGTTTTTTTCGTAGCCTTTGTCCTGATGGTAATCATCTTGTCCCTGTGTCTCGTGTCTGTCATCTTTCTTTCCAAGTAGAATGTAAGCTCCGTTAGACTAGCAGGGACCTCATCCTCCTTGTTCACTGCCGTATCCCCAGGCCTGTCCTGGTGCAGGATACACGTAGGAGCTTGGTGAATGTTTGTCCACTGGATGGTAAACTCTTCACGTGGACTGTGCCTCCATCCTCAGGACCTGACTTCAGCCCTGACTCGGAAGGTCACGCTGAAGACGCCACTGATCTCCTCCCCCATGGACACTGTGACAGAGGCCGACATGGCCATCGCAATGGCTGTGAGTCCCATGCCCGGGTGGGGACCTCAGGGCAGAGGGAACTGAGCAGGGCAGGCCATGCAGAGGGACAGGGGCGAGGAGGGTTGGCCCCCGCTCTGACCACGCTTCCCTTCCACACCAGCTGATGGGAGGCATCGGTTTCATTCACCACAACTGCACCCCAGAGTTCCAGGCCAATGAGGTGCGGAAGGTCAAGGCAAGTACTAGGCCTACTCCCAGAAAGATGCCACCTGCAGCCCCCACCTCAGAGACCCTCCCGGCCTTCCTTGCCAGCCCTGCAGGCTGCCGCATTCCCTGGCTGATTGCTGTGGGGTCCTGCCTACCTTTCCTCTCAGTGGGGGTCACAGGGCTGAGCCCTCATTCCCCACTGGCCCCTCACCCCATTGAGCATCCTGGCTTCTCTGTGGCACAGCCAGGGCACCCTCTGTCCCCTGTGGCCAGGCTGGACACCATCCCTGGCTTTCTCCCAGCCTTTTCTTTCCCCTGTCTCTGCCCGCAGAAGTTTGAGCAGGGCTTCATCACAGACCCCGTGGTGCTGAGCCCCTCGCACACCGTGGGGGACGTGCTGGAGGCCAAGATTCGCCATGGCTTCTCCGGCATCCCCATCACTGAGACGGGCACCATGGGCAGCAAGCTGGTGGGCATTGTCACCTCTCGAGACATCGACTTCCTCGCTGAGAAGGACCACACCACGCTCCTCAGTGAGGTACCTGCAGGGCAGGGAGAGCGGGACCAGGGTGCAGAGAGGACCCTTCGCCCTGGGGCCTCAGGCTGGTGCCTGTGACCAGGACCAGAGGGAGGCCTGGCTCCTTCTCTCTCACCTGCCAACCTGCAGGCAAATGTTCCTGGCCCCACAGGTGATGACGCCACGGATCGAGCTGGTGGTGGCTCCAGCAGGTGTGACATTGAAGGAGGCAAATGAGATCCTGCAGCGTAGCAAGAAAGGTACTGGGGAGCAGGCAGAAAACCCAACCGCCAGTCCTGACTCTGTACCCCGGGCCCCCCATTGCTTCCCAGCCTTGCAGCTTGTCTGAGCAGCCAGCCTGGGCCTCAGGGAAGGTTTTTTCATAATCTCAGGCAGGAAAGAACACGGTTCCTAACATCCTTCTCCTGGCTTCAGGAAACCTGTCCCTAATTTAGCCTCTTCACAGTGTTTTTCCCAAAACTAGTCCTGTGAGATACTTAGCATGAAAAAGGTCTCTGTGGTCTTAAAAGGCTGAGAAATACTGCTTTCTATAGCCCCCATCTTGCATAAAGAATTGCACGTTAGCTTATTAAAGGCTCTGGGAAGTCCTGCAGTTAAATTTATTTGACATTGGAGCTGTTTACGTAATATTCACTAGGGCCTTGTGGGCTATGCAGGAAATGCTTCCCTGGTCCATGCTGGAGAGTTCTTTGGGGTTTGTATTGGGCAGAGTACATGTTCCCCCTGCAAGATAGCCTGTGCCCTGGCTAGAAGTTTTCAACCACTGTGGCCTGTGGCCCAGCAGGTGAAAGGCTGCCAGCGCTCAGGGGCTGCCCATCCCAGCATGGCCAGGCCGCAGGGCGGGAAGAGCCCCAGGAACCTGTTCTGCTAGGAGGTTTCTTTGCTTTCCTGTTCCTCGGGAAGAGGTCCAGGTCCCTAGGAGCACTTCCCTGGTGGGTGCTGTCACCTAGTGGCTGGTTTGGATACTTCAGTGGAATTCCGGCTTGAGCCACTTTTATCCTCACTGTCCACCCCCTCCCATCTCACCTCTGCATTCCTTACCAGGGAAGCTGCCTATTGTTAATGACCGTGATGAGCTGGTGGCCATCATTGCCCGCACCGACCTGAAGAAGAACCGGGACTACCCTCTGGCCTCCAAGGACTCCCACAAGCAGCTGTTATGCGGGGCAGCTGTGGGCACCCGAGAGGATGACAAGTACCGCCTGGACTTGCTCACCCAGGCGGGCGCCGACGTCATAGTACTGGTAAGGACACTGCCTGGGGGGTGGGGTTCAGCAGAGTAGAGGTTTACGAGGACCCAGGTTCACCTCTGCTGAAGCTCGTGACCGTCCCTCACTAATAATTAGAGCTCACATTCAGTGACAGAACCTCCCCCTTGCCAGGCACTTGGCTAAGACCTTTACGCGTATCAGCCCCTTGAGGTGCGGTTCCATTCCCAGTTGTCAGATGAAGAAACTGAGGCTCAAAGAGGTTAAGTAATTTCATTTGCTTAGCGAGTCAGTGGGAGCAGGATACAACCCCACGCCTCCTTGCGGAGAGTGTCAGTCCGTCCAGCGGGTAGGAAAGGGCTGTGTCTGCTCCAAGGCCGTACGTTAGTGGTGTTAAGCAGGCCCCTTTGAGAATCAGCTGAGAGTTGTCAAGTGACTTTTCAGAAAAAAAAAAAAAAAAAGGAAAGAGCATTGTCCTAACAGTTTTCATAGAGTTTTAGGGGTCCGTCCACTCAGAACCTCCCCCCACCGGCGAGGATCCTTAGCTGTCTAAGCCCTGGCTCTTCCGTGCGCTTCTCACAGGACTCATCCCAAGGGAACTCGGTGTATCAGATTGCCATGGTGCACTACATCAAGCAGAAGTACCCCCACCTCCAGGTGATTGGGGGGAATGGTGAGTGTGGGGTCCCCTCTCACCCCCTGCTCTTGTCCCCTCACTGTGTGACCCCTCTCTGCCCCTCAGTATTCCTAGGCGATGGCATTGCTGCTGGCATGGAGGGCAGGGAGCATGATGGGCTTTGGTCATGGAAGGGGGACCAGGGGTCCCAGGAAGCCCCTGGGCAGGGCAGGGATACCCCATCCTCACATCATTCTTCTGCCCCATCCCCACCCTCAGTGGTGACAGCAGCCCAGGCCAAGAACCTGATTGACGCGGGTGTGGACGGGCTGCGTGTGGGCATGGGCTGCGGCTCCATCTGCATCACCCAAGAAGGTGGGTGTCAGTAGGAGGATGAGTGCTGGCCCCTTAGACCCCCTGGGGGCGCACCCCTGCCCCAGGGCCTCCCTCTTGCGCCACAAATACAGGCTGAGCACTGTCTCTGCCAGGCCCCTTCCTGGGGTGCTGGGCTCTGTTCCGTCTGGTGCCTGACCTGGGGGAGGGGGGTGTTAGCAAGTGAGGGTACCACCCAGCTGCTTTTCAGACTCTACCCAAGGACACCCAGTCTGGAGGCCCGAGGCTGGTGTGACAACCTTTCACAGGGGCTTGTGGGAAGCCAGCTCAGGGTATGGATTAGATTTGTGACAAGGCAGATACTTAAGATGTGGAGGCAACATGTCCCGCCACATGTGAGGATACACACCACGTTGCCATGTGGTGACAGTAGGGGATTTCCACTCAGTCGCAAAGCCCTTTTGTGGAGGGGGTTCCTGATGGGGAGAGAGGAGGGGGTGACCCGGACACGTGTCCACCATGTGGTTGTGGTATGCTCCCTGGGGGCTGGTGTCTGTCTGACTGGTTGGGTGGCTGCCTGGAGGAGCTGAGTCCTGGAGTGGCCGTGTCTGGCCCCTCTTGTGAAGGTCATTTCTCCAAAAACACTGAGTGACTCATTCGGTCTTCCCTTCCCAAGCATCTCTCCCTTTTGGTCTTTGGAGCCTCTGCTTTGTAAGTTTCTATCCTTCACCTTAGCTGACCACTGTGGTGAGATGTGGGCCCTCTCTCACTCACTTAGCAAATAATAATTGAACACCTATTGGGTGCCAGGCAGTGCTAATTGGGATATTGCAGGGACAAAACAAATGAAAGGCTCCTTCCCTAGTTTATCCAGCTTTGCAGCCATCCCTGGTTCCTTACAATTCCCACTTAAAACCTAACACTTGAGGACCTTGGACAACTAAACTTGAAGAAATGCAAACCAGTATCCCAAAGGAGGCCATAAGTACGTAAACCTAGTAACAGTTTTTGCAAACGAAGGCTTTGAGGGGAACTTGAACGTTGAGGGCAGGTGAGGCTGGGGACCTGTCTGGGGGCACTGTACTCTGAAGGCCGGCACTACTCCCCGATCAGAACCCCCTGTAGTGCTGTTATGGGTGGGATGGCCCTGGTCCCTGGAGTGGCGTTTGCCGTGGTGTTATTTGGCAACATCTCTAAATGCCTCAGAAACTCCATCCAGCCTCGTCCCTCCCCAGCGTAGAGGTAGGGCACAAGGAGAATGGGCTGGCCTAGCCCTGGGCCTGGCCCCTGTGCTATGTTGACTCTGCTCTGCCTTGTGTACCCCACCCTCCCCCAGTGATGGCCTGTGGCCGGCCCCAGGGCACTGCTGTGTACAAGGTGGCCGAGTACGCCCGGCGCTTTGGTGTGCCCGTCATAGCCGATGGCGGCATCCAGACTGTGGGGCACGTGGTCAAGGCCCTGGCCCTGGGAGCCTCCACAGGTGAGGGGGCGCTGCTGGGGCTTGGGCAGGTGGGGGGCTGGGAGCCGGCGGGGCAGCGGGAGGGCCGTGGGGCCGGAGGCACTGACCCCTTGACCGCCGTAGTGATGATGGGCTCCCTGCTGGCTGCCACCACGGAGGCCCCTGGCGAGTACTTCTTCTCAGATGGGGTGAGGCTCAAGAAGTACCGGGGCATGGGCTCGCTGGACGCCATGGAGAAGAGCAGCAGCAGCCAGAAGCGATACTTCAGGTGCCCCAGCCCCAGCCCAGGCAGATCAGCCCCACCCCTTGGGCCCGGCATGCCACTAACTCCCCCAGAGGGCGCCCACTCCCCATGTTGTAGTCCTGGAAACCAAGGCACGGGGCAGACGCTACAGACCGCAGACCGGGACCTGCCCCTGACTCGGAGGCCATGCTTGCGAGTGCTGTAGCCAGTGAGTGGCTGCCTGGGCCCCTGCTGGGTGGCTGCCCTCTCCCTGTGCCCTTGAGAGGTGGGATGGGGTCCTGTGAGCGTCGGGCTGCGGTGCTGAGTCTACTCACCCTCTACGCAGCGAGGGGGATAAGGTGAAGATTGCACAGGGCGTCTCGGGCTCCATCCAGGACAAAGGCTCCATTCAGAAGTTCGTGCCCTACCTCATAGCGGGTATCCAGCATGGCTGCCAGGATATCGGGGCCCGGAGCCTGTCTGTCCTGCGGTGAGTGCTGGACTAGAGGGGGCGGAAAGCAAGGACACCTGGGAGGCTCCCGGGCCCCTCCTGCTTCCTTCCTCTCTCTCTCTTTCTCCTTGGCCCTTGGGGCCCCTGACATGCCCCACCTACCTGCCTTCTAGGTCCATGATGTACTCAGGAGAGCTCAAATTTGAGAAGCGGACCATGTCGGCCCAGATTGAGGGTGGTGTCCATGGCCTGCACTCGTAAGTGTGGTGGACTCCTCGCCCTCACCTGCTGGCACAGGGTCGGGCAGGTGGGGCCAGGGCTCCGAGGCCAAACTGAGATTCCAGGGACCCCACGGAACATCTGCAGCAGGGATGCTGCAGCAGGACCCATCACCCTCTCCTGCAGTGCCCAGCCCACCCTGTCCCTTGTCCTTTTGCCTTTATGCAGGCAGGCCCCTCCCTTCCCCTCGGGCCTCTCCCCGAGCAGGGCATGGGAGGTGTAGCCACTAGCCATAGCTGGACCCCCAGCCCTTGCTTGCTCAGGAAGCTTGGTGGCTGGTGGCAGGGGGCTGGTGGTGCTGGGCTCTTGCTGGTGGTGGCCCCAGGCAGGCAGGCAGAAGATGGGGGCATGAGCCCTCTGGTGGGGACAAGGGCAGGGAGACAGATGCCAGGGCCAGCGCTGGTGACCATGGGCGGGGGCAGTGCTAGTTGGCGGCAGTAGTCATAGCAGGCATGCGCCCCGCCCGGGTCAAGAGGCCCATCTCCCCAGGCATCGCGGGCGTCTAACCTGTGTCTCTTTCTGCCTCACCCTCCCATAGCTATACCTTTCTGCCGTGTAAGTAACTGCGCTGCCCGGGCCAAGCGTAGAGTAGAGCAGGGGCAGTCTGGGTGGGACCTGGGCTGGGGGATGGGCATTGTGTAGGGGTGGTGCTCGGGTGTAGTCATGGGACATGGACCCTGGGATTGAGCCCTCCTGGCCCCCTGTGGCCAACACTATAGTGGAGGAAGCCAGCAGTGGCCCCTCATCTAGCTGAAAGACAAATCCCCTTCTGTGGTGCAGAGATATGCCCATGACCCCAGGCTTGAGGCTGCCCCAGTGACCACAAGGGGCCTAGGCCGCTGTGCGTGCAGGGATTGGGTGGAGACCTGGCAGCTGAGGTTCGTTGTCTGGTCGGAGCTTGCTCTGTGAGGATAGGCCGTGCCTTCCTGAGCTGTCTCTCCACCCCAGGCACTGAGGACAGTCCACTCAGATGTGGCAGTGGCCCAAGGGAGCATGGCTGTCTTTGGACCTGCACAGTTGTTCAGGGAGCCCTGGCCTGGGGAGGACAGAGGCCCAGGGCCTGCTCGCTGCCCGCCCCTTGTGGCTGAGAGGCCGAGGTTCCTGCAGCTCCCTGTCCTCTCCCATATCTGGGGGCCCTGGGTGGGGGGATTTGGGGAAGGGAGCAGGGTCCACACACCTACTCTTGGTCCCCCTTTTGCCTTGTCCCCACAGTTACGAGAAGCGGCTGTACTGAGGACAGCGGCGGAGGCCGAGGTGGAGGGGATGCACCCCAGGGTCCCCCTTCGGGCACAGCCTCCCTCCCTAACTGAGTGGTCCACAGATTTGCACTACGGGTTCCCCAGCTCCTTTCCAGGGAGAGAGGAGGGGAGCCCCTGAGGGGTCTGAGGCCCCTCCCTGGGCGTCCCCTGCAGAGTCAGGACTGCTCCCTGGGCCAGGCTGCTCTGGGAGCCCTCGGTTCTCCCTTCCTCAGGCCCCCTGAGCCTAGCCAGCCGGGGCCCTCAGGCCCTGCGCCTGCCTCAGGTCTTTCTCGCTGCAGCCTGCTCCGGCCTGGCTCCCACCCTGGGGCAGGCGGCCCCTCCTGGCTTCTGTAGGACACCTCCCTCCCTACCCCCCACCCCAGGAAATGGTGCTCTCCTGGCCCTGCCTCTGGCCCTTCCCGGGCTGCTGCCCTCTCAGCCATGTGGCACTTCTGGGCTCCTGACCTAGGCCAGGGGGAGGTCTCTGCCCCCTTCCCCTGTCCCTAGGCTACCCTTGGGCTCTGCTCCTCAGGCCACTCCCCCATCCCTGGCCCTGAGGAGGAGGCTGCCCTGATAATGGCCGCCTGCCTGTCATTCCTGACTCGCCGCCATCCCCAGGTGCACCATTCCTGCCCTCTCCTCAGCTGCAGTCGAAGGCTTTAACTTTGCACACTTTGGGGTCACAGTTGCATCATTGTATATGAAATCTGAATAAATCAAGCAGGTCTCAACACCTCCACTGTCCTGTCTCTGTCCCTTGACCACTCAGTGGCTGGAGCCCCGTCAGAGCCAGGCTAGTGGGGGCGCCAGGCCCAGCCTCCCCAGGAAAGTGATGAGGGCACTGAGGCACTCGAGGGGGTGCTGGCGCAGGCGGGCCACATGGTGGGAGTCTCCCAGGCCCGTGCCCACACCAGCATTCCCGCCTGCTGCTCTCTGGCCAGCAGCTCCTGTAGCCAGGCAGTCTCGCAGAGGGGGTCATCGTGGCTGTGGAAGACCAGCAACTGAGGCCTTGTGGCTGCCAGAAAGCTCCCAGTGCAACCTCATGATGCCGAACAGTGCAGCCCGGGCACAGGTGGAAGTACAGTGTGGCTGTGGCCCTGACCGCTGAGCCCAGGGCCTGTGGTCACTGACATGCACCTGTGGGCACAGGGCAGAGCGGATCAGCTCCTGCCGTTCACATGTGGCTCAGGATGTGCTTCCCTGCCTCAACCCCCCTGCTGGAGGGGACAGCACTGCCACATGGGCTGCTGAATACCCCCTAGAGTCGAGGGCTCCTGGGACATTCACATTGGCTTCGTATGCCTCTGTTGTAGTTGGGCAGTGGGCACAAAGCTGTCCCACCAAGGTACAGACACCACTCCAGTGGGCAAAAGCAAGGAAGATGGCCTGGGAATGTTCTGGTGGCAGGAATGAGCAAAGGGTGAAGAAGATCCTAGTTTGTGGGAAATGAGATCTGGAAACATTCCCCTGACTGCCAGGCAGGGGCTCCCACTGTCCCTTGTTGGCATGCTGTGCTGACTGACATTTGCCTTCTAGACGCCCCTCTGAGAGAGAGAGCCACTTGGTCAGGGGCCAGATATCTGTGGACAGTGTATCTGGGGCCAGCTTTTACTGCACCATTTTCCAGCTCTGCGCTGCTTCAGGGGCGAGAAGGAAAGAGCTGGATGCCAGGACTGTCAGGTGGGTTCAGAGCTGGTTCAACAATTGCTTCAGAAGTTGTGGCACAGTGAGTGGGTCACTGACAGTCCCCGGAGGCCTTCTGCCCTGGAATCTGTGGCCTTTGTGAACACCTAAGAGTCCAAGATGGCCCAACTGGGAGGGAGGAAGATGCCCAGATCCCAGGGGATGGTAACAGATGAGAGGGGATGGACCCAAATGAGGCCATGTTTCACGATTTGTCTTGCACGTTGGTTTACGAAAACCATTCGGGAAGCAGCTCGACCAGCCATTGATACAGGAAAGGTCTAAGGGTTCTCAGATAGATGCCAAGTTGCTCTGAATCAAGAGTGTGAGTGGCTCAAAGGGGAAGTTTCCTTTTGAACTAAACCCGATTGGTCAATAGAACTGACCAATAGGAAAGGCTACCTTGAAAGTCAGTGACCTCCCCATTAGTTGAGGTATGTTAGTGTTAGTGTGGCTCCTCTAGAGGAAGTTTTAGCATGGTGGTCCTCGCATTTTGGAATGTGTCAGAATCACCTGGAGAGCTAATAATGAGGCCCAGGCTCACTGCAGTAGGTTGGGGTCTGGGCTGCGGAATTGTGACTCAGCCCCAGGTGCTGATAAATAACGCAGCTTGCTGCATCTGGTTTTAACTTTATGGAGTCTTATTTGTGAATAAAGTTTGTACTATTACAAAAAATGCAGCTTGAAAATCACTGTTTTAGAGGAAATCTGTGCATCCGGTTACATGATTTCTGAGACAATGTCCAAAGCGTGTGTCCTAAGAAAAGAATTTCAGGTGCCAGAGGACCCATCTCATGCCTCATGAGGATTGTGAGAGAACATGGTTGGTTATAGGCGCTCAGCAAGTCAGTCTTCTTGTCTCCTATATGCCCTCCTCTTGTGCAGATGAATGGGGGCAGGCAAATGCACATAAGTTTGGACCCAACAGCATGCTGGGTTGCAAATTCAGCCACAGTGGGGGAGGTCCAGGCGGGACAAAGGGACAGATGCTCTGGGTAGGAAGGCCACATCAGGTGGATATTCAGAGGCAGCCCTGAGCCACATTTGGGATGCAGACCAGAGACACCTTGTTCAGCGGAACTGCGTGTCCACCTGGAGTCCAGCCAGGTCTGTGCAGCCCAGTCCCCACCCCCAGCACACTTACCCCACACCGTATGGCCCAGGCTGCCCACTAGCAGGCTGTCAAAAATGTGGGCATCCCAGGTCCCAGCTCATAAGGTGTAGCCACCCGGAGAGAGTGTGCACCACTGCATGGTGGCCAGCCTGTGCCCCAGGGCCTTGCAGCCACCAGCACCTGGGCAGCCCACACAGGAAGTGGCTCAGCACGCTGTCTGTGGCCAACACGTCAGTGCCACGGGCCAGGCAGAGCTGCAAGTACTTGGCCTGGGCAGCCAGGGCAGGGGCAGGAGCAACCGGTGGGGCCAGGGGACCCTGGGAGGTCAGGCCTGTAGTACAGGTGGATGGAACAGGAGAGTGGGTGGCAATGGGGCCACCTCTGGTGGACCGATGGAGGAGGAGCTGGTCCCTCCCAGGGCTGAGAACAGGGCCTCTCAGATGGCATGACCTAGTAGTCCAGGAGGGGCCCCTTTCAGCTTCCGTGGCTCTAGTGCCAATCAGGAAGTGGGCAGCCAGCTGCGGGGGAGGGGTCTGCATTCCCGCTGCGTGTGGCTCAGGGCCCTCAATGGTCCCTCCCTCCAGCCCCTCTCCTTACATCCGGAGTGTGATCTGGGGAGGAAGAGGGGCCCAGCCACCGGGTGTAGGGGTGAGGGGCTCCTCCCTCTGTGCTTCCGCTGAGCTTTTTATTCTTTCGGCATCCCTCCTAGCTCTTAAGGGCCAGACTCCAACCGCAGCCCCCTGGGCCCCACCCCAGCCTTACACAGAGACTCAGCTAATTAGGGGTTAGGGGACCAGCTCTACCCACTTCACCACACCCCCTGCTGGAGAGAGTTTGGAGGCCAGGACTCTGGGCAGAGGGGAGTGGCAGGGTCGGAGCGCCCCGCCCCCTGCAACCTCATCCAGCCCCAGGGTCCAGCCCCTTCCCCACACCTCTTGTCCTCAGGGTAGGGCCCCTCACCTGCGCGGTGCGCCAGTCACCAGCCTCCTCCTCGGCCTCCTCCTCGGTCACCTTTCTTGCGGCTCAGCTCAGGAGGGAAGATGGGCGGGACCGGGGACCCAGGAGACCTGGTCTGCAGCCTCTTGCTCCACCCCCTGCTAAGCCCACTGGTGACGTCAGCTTCTGGGCTGAGATCCACGGTGTCTGGCTCCTGAGTCAGCTATGCCCCCAGCCCAGCTAGAGTTGGAGAGGGGGCATCTGGACAGCAAGGTGCAGGACCTTTCCCTCGCCCCATGCCTCAGTTTCTCTACTTACGATCCTAACAGGGAGAGAAGCACCCCCACTCTCCGGCACCCCAACAGCTTCCTGCCTCTTGACGCCACGCCTCAGCTATTCCACTTCACCCTTCGCCCTTCAGGCAGGCTAACCCCAGGTGGCTAGGGGCAGGGGCTGCCTCAGGCAGCGCTCGGAAGCTCACAGCAGGCGTCTTTCTGCTTCTCCCTCTGCTGCCTGCTGGTAGGTGACTGAGGCTCAAAGGGGCTCGTCTGACAACTGTCACGGTGGGTAGGAAGGTTCTCCCCAGGGAAGAAAAGGGGAGTCAGGACTAGGGGACCAGGAGCTGAGCGGCTCGCCAGGAGGGAATGTTGCATCGGGACCTCGCTGTGACCCACACGTCACTTTCCCACCCCCAACTTTAACCCACTGCGTCCCCACAGCTCCCTCCCCGTGGAAAGCGGGCTAGTGGGACACAAAGCTTGTGTCTGCGCTGCGGATTCCGGACTTCAGAAAATCAACTAAGGGGAGAGACTTCCTGGGACCCCACGCCCCCAGGAGTCCTGCTCCCTGTCCTCTTTTCCTCCATGTGGGGCGAAGGACATCGCTTCCAGCCCTCCCCGGGGTCACAGTGCTGCCAGCTCCCTCCCATACCTCTGGTCTCTGGGGAAATCTGGGGGCAAAAGAAGCAAAGAGCTTTTATGTGGAGATGTTGTGGGGAGAAATGGGGCCGAACCGTGTTCCCTGCTCCAGGCTGCGACTCCGGGTCTGGGAGCTTCGGAAGCAGTGCGGCACTGCACCCAGCAGATGGCACCAGCGCCCACCGACCTGTGGGACCCGAGGAACCCGGAGCGGAACAGTTTCCTAGGCAACGGGCAGCACTTCCGAAAGCCCCGCCCTTGGCAACCATTCCCAGGTCGCCCGGGTCCACTGTAAAATTTGGTTGCTGAAGGACAGGAGGGGAATGGGGGCAAAATACTTTAATCTCCCAGACAGGAGAGAGGTTGGCTGGGACAGGGAGAGGAACCTACAAGACCTCGTATTCGGCGGCCATTTACTACCATACTACGCGCCAGTCGCCGGCTAGGTGCGTCTTATCCTCAGCGACCCTACTGGCAGCAATGCGTATTCTTTTATTGTGGATGGGGAAGACGAGGCTCGGAGAGATCAAGTGACTCACCCGAGTCACCAGCTGGTAGGAACCTAGGCCCGCCTGGATGTCCTCCGGCCCACTCTATTCTGCCTCCTGGCGGGCGTGAAGTGTCCAAGGCCGGGTGAGCGGAGCTGCGGCCAGGCTTGCTGCGAAAGCAGGAGCAGCTGCAGTGGGCGAAGAGAGTCGAAAAGGAGTCCAGCCCCTTCCGGCTGAGTTCTTTACTTGACCAGCCTGAGTGGGGGGTCCCTCTGCTCAGGGTCTCTCTCCCCTGACCTCGAGGTGGGGCTTCTCTCTGTCAAAGGACCGCAGAGGTGGAGGGAAGGGGACTTAGGAATTCTGGAGATTGTATGACCCCTCTGAAAACAAGGGCAGGCGAGCTCTCCAAGAAGGGCACGAAGCTGGAGCGCGGGACTATTCTGGGGAGAGGAGATGCAGAAAAGGATTTAGTGTCAGGGACTATGCAGAGGAGGAAACCAACTTCACGTGGGTCAAGGGACAGATCTGGTGGATTCTAATTCAGTTCAGTTATCTAATCTATGCTTGCTGGATATCTCGTCTCCCTGCCTATGCCACATCTCACACTGAACATAACCAACACTGAACTTCTGGGTCCCCGTATTATTAGCCTGGGTTCTCCAGATAAACAGAACCAATTACATACATACATATTTTTTAAACACGCACACACATAGAAAGAGAGAGCAAGACTTATTGTAAAGAATTGGCTCACATGATTATGGAGGCTGACAAGTCCAAGACCTGCAGTTGGCAAGCTGGAGACCCAGGAGAGCCGGTGATGCAGTTCCAGTTTCAGTCCACAGGCCTGAGAAGCAGGAGAGCTGATAGTGTAAGTCCGAAGTCCAAAGAAGACTGATGTCCCAGCTCTAAGACAGTCAAGCAGAAAGAACAAATTCTCTCTTACTCAGCTTTTTTGTTCTATTCAAGCTTTCAACTGATTGGACGAGGGCCACCCACACTGGGGAGGGCAATCTGCTTTATTCAGTCTGTGATTCAAGTGTTAATCTCATCCAGAAACACCCTCACAGACACGCCCAGAAATGTATTTAACCAAATATCTGGGTACCCTGTGGCCCAGCCAAGTTGTCAGGTATAATTAACTGTCACACTCCCCACCACCCTCCCAGACCTGGTCCTCCTTAAATCTACCCCATCTCAAAACATAGCAATTCTATTCCTCTAGTTGCTCAGATAAAGAAAACAAAATATTCTTGACTCCTCTTTCTTCCACATTCCACGTTTAATCCATCAGCAAATCCTCTGGGCACAGCCTGCACCTTGTCCAGGCTCTTCCCCACCACGACCATGCCAGCCCAGAGCACCACCCTCTCCCATCTGGGTTACTGCAGTGGGCTTGGATTTTCCCAGCCCCCACTGTTGCCGCCCTCTAGAGTTTTCTCAGCACAGCGGCCAGGGTGATTCTTTATAAGTCAGAGCATGGCATTCCTCTGCTCAAAACCCTCCACTGGTTTCCTTGCAGTCAAAGTAAAAATCAGTCTTCACCGTGGCCCACAAGGCCCTTCATGAGCTGGTCCCCACTGTCTCGGGCCTTGTTTTCTCTAGCTGTCCCCTCGCCCATTCTGTCCCAGTCAGTCATGCTGGCCTCCTGGGTGTCCTCAAACACTGCCCCAGGCCAGTTTCCTCTCCCTCACTCCGTGACCTGGGGCTCATTCATTTGTGTCCTTCAGGTCTCTGCTCAGGGCAGCATGTTAGACCTTCTCTGTACACCGACTCCCCCCCCCACCCCCCACAAAAGACCAAACCTCTCTCACCCCTCCCCATCCCTGCCACCCCTCCTGCTTTCCGTATCACATCACAAACATGCTTTCTGCTCATAGGCATAGTGGCTGTTTTCCTTCATATGTCTTTATCCCCCAAAATGGTGTCACTCATAAATACTTGTTGAATGAATGAATGAACACAGAAAACACATGTTCATCACCTAGTACACACCTGGAAGTACGGCAATGCTGAGGATGCAAAGATAGAGAGAGGACACCTGTTCCCTCAAGGAACTTGTCACCAAGTAGGGGAAGATCAACTTTATTTCGTATTTGTGAGCAGTACAGTGTGTACACAGCGGTAACATGAAGACCCGGTACACTTGGAGGGTTTACTGTACGCTGAACACTCGGTTTACATGCATTATGGCCTTTTATTATAGCCCGGGAAGTGGGGACTATTACTGTCCCCAGTTCCAGAGGAGAAAACAGGCTCAGAGGGGCACAGTCATTTGCTTAAGGTCACCCAGCTCCTCAACACTGAGCTGAGGTTGTGACCCAGTCTCACTCTCTAGCCCCAGGGAAGGTCAGGAGAGCCCTGGGATGGAGACAGAAGAAGAGGGGGCTGGGGGCGGGGGGTGCTTCCTGTCCAGGGGAGAATGGTAGAGAAGGACCCAGCTGGCAGGGGGCCCTGGTCAACAGGGCACTGTGCCAGCCATGCCAGCCTCCTCCCTCCACCCATACGTGTTCTGCAGCCCCAGGGCTGACTGGGCTCCCTCCCTGGCATCAGCTCTCTTTGCCACACCCCACCCTTGCCGCAGGACTGGCTACACAGGGATCCCTTTCTGGCCCAGTCAGGCATATAACCCCGGGCTGACAGGCATCCGGGTGCCAGGGCAGCTGTGGCTGGCCAACGGTGAGGTCACAGGCTGAGCACTCGAGCCCAGCCCCTCCTCCCTCTCATCGCAGGCTCGGTCCTTGCCCTGCCTGTCTGCAAAATTCCCCTGACTCCCTCCGGCCCCACAACTGAATCCCAGAAGCCTCTGGCCTCTACCTGGCGAGTCCTAGTGTATTAGCTTCCTGTTGCTGCTGTAACAAATCACCACAAATTTAGCAGCTTAAAACAACAGAAAGTTATTATCTTACTGTTCTGGGGGTCAGAAGTCTAAAGTGGGTTTTCTGGGCTGCATTCCTTCTGGAAGCTCTAGGGGAGCATCCATTCCTCGCTGTTGCCAGCTTCCAGAGGCCGCCTGAATTCTTTGGCTCTCAGGCTCTTCCTCGGTCTTCAAAGGCAGCAGCATAATATCTTTGAATCTCCCTGTCTTTCTGACCTGCTTCCATTTTCACATGTGCTCTGACTCTGACACTCCTGCCTCCTTTATAAGGACCCTTGTGAGCACACTGGGCTCACTGGATAATCCTCGATAATCTCCTCATCTCAACACCCTTAACCCAATCACATTTGCAAAGTCCCTTTTGCCATGTACGGTAACATAGTCACAGGTCCTGGAGAATAGGATGTGGACATCTTTGGAGGACTATCATTCGGCCTCCTCCTAAGTGTATTTATAGTGCACTTACCATGAGCTACGCCCCACCCTAAACATTGTCGACATTATCTAATGCCACCCTTGTGAGGGGGCTTGGATCCCCACTGTACAGATGGAAAGCCTGGCTGACTCCTAAGCCTGTGGGCTCTCCATGATCCCAAGGCCACCTTCTGGATTGGAAATGAAACCTCCCCTCCTGGGGAACACCCCCCCCCCCCAGCCCTCTGCTTTGACATTGTGTTCCTTGGGTTTGCATCTTGGACTGGCCCGCAAGCTCCCTGAGGCAGAGGTTGTGTCTTAGCTCCTGGGGTCCTGGCATGGGGCAAGGAGGAGTAGGCACGCAGGCAACATCAGAATGGAAGGAGAGAGGGGATTTTGTGGGCTGAGGTATGCAGGTGGGCTCTGCAGGATCTATGACACACACGCACACCCCACTGCCATGTGTGCAGCATTGTGCGTCTGTCGTTTTTCTGGGCAGAGGGAGCAGAGCTTCCACCATATTTTCAGTGGGGGTTCAACCTCCCCATATCAAGAAACTCTGCTCTGGGCTGCCCCTGTCCCTTTTCCTGGGCTCCCTTCTCTGAGCCTGCTTGTCACCTGGGTTCCCTCAGCACCAGGGGCCAAGGCCAGGGAGGCGGTGTTGAGGGCATGGGATGAGGGACTATTCTCCACTGCCCTCACTCCCCACCTCTGGAAGGACCTACCCAGACCTGCTTGGCCCCAGGACAGGGGAGCTCCCTGGGCCTGGTTCAAGCCAGGGCAGGTCACCAAGGTGGCTGAATGTCTATAAGGAGACGCAGGTGGGGATGGCAGTGCAACCCTGCTCTCCCCTCTGGACAGCTGCAATCACTCTTGACTGTGGGGCAGGCAATCACTTGCTGAAGTGCAGATGCTCTTCTACCAAGCATCTGGGTGGTGCCAACAGTGCTGCTGGTCCATGGACCACACTTCGAATATGAGGCCCTAGAGGACCTAGGCCCACCCTCGTCCTTTTCTCCTTCTCTGCATTCATTCAGCGAGTCAATATTTTTGGAGCTCCCACAATATGTTGTGTTCACCCCCTGATGCCAGCTGCGAGGGCCTGGGTGGGAGCAGCGGCCCCCTCTCCTTTCCCTGGCAGAGACTGCTCCCTTGGGGGTAGAACATGGCCTTGCTTGGGTGCCGGGATGAAGCAGGGTGCTCCTCCCCTCAGCTTCTCAACATCCACCTCCGGGCTACTTGTTTCCTCCCACCCTCCTGCCTGCCCCGCAGCTCCATGGTGGTCTCCGCCCTCCCAGCCTTTCCTGCCCAGGGCCCTGCAGACATGACTTCACTCTCCTATCAGCAGTGGCCCAGCCGGGAAGAAGAAGGGTGTGGTCCTCACAGCTTTGCCAAGGCGGGACTAGAACACAGCGCCCCCAGCTCCAAAGAAAGGTTGAGCCAGACACATGATTAGGATTTCAGAATCTGGGATGGAGTTTGATGAATGGCTTGTTTCACCTTGTAAAATAGGAAGTTATGTTGGGCAATCTGCTCTAATAGCCACAGGCACTCGGGTTTCCAGTGTGTCCGTTCACCCAGGCCCTCATTCCTGGGCAGGTGTTACAAAGCGGTTCCCCCAGCGCCCCCTGCAGCCACATGCTCAGGGGCTCCACCTGTGGTGGGGTGGGGGAAACAGAGAGCAGAAACTTGTAGAACACAAGCTGTTTGTGCCCACAGCCTGCACTCCAGATACCAAACTGCCCACCCACTGGAGAGGGTCAAGGGGGTGAGAGGGGGAGAGAAAAGGAACTGAGGGCATCCGGAAGGGTTCCTCTCTTCCTCCCCAGCAGCCCCAGGCACAGGGCATATTCCCTACCCCAGCCCCTGCCTCAGCCTCCCTGCTCTGCCCAGCTGTCTGGTAGGGGAGGGAGACAAGTGGCCCCTGCATCAACATTGCCGTTTAGGAATCTGCCACTTACATGGTGAAGGCCTCACGTCTCAGGGGAAACAACGGTGGTGGTGGGGGACTCGGGGGAGGGCTGAGACCAGAGATTGCCATGAGGTTCCTCCCAGCTGTTGGCCACAGGAAGGAGGAGGCCTGCAGAAGTGAACTGGGGGCCCGGATTGGGGCTCCAGAGGGGAAGGAAGTTGTCTTCCCCTGTGCATTGACGCCCTGACTATGCCTCTCATGGGTGCTGACCTGGTAGCTCTCTTGTCATCCTCCCTCGGCCACAAGCCCCTCAGCTGCTCCTGTCCCTGTTCTCTGAGGACCTGAGGGATGGAGGGCATGCCCCAGGAGGGGAGGGGTCACAGGCAGCGGGTCCCCACTCCCCTGCTGCATGAAACAGCTGCATTCTCCTGGCACTTGTGCAAAGCATTCAGGCTGTCAAAAGCCGAAGCCCCGCTGAGGTTTGTTCCCACTGTTGGCGTTGGCATTCGTGCAGGAGGAGGGGCTTGGATCAGAGCCCCCAGAAATACCGTCCACCTATCACCCCGGCCTCCCTTATCCTGTGTCTGGGTGGTCCATGGGTCTGCGGCAGGGTGGGAGAGGCAGGAGTAGGGGGCCTCTGCTCTAAGTGGGCAAGTCATGTACTTTTCACAGTGATATGAGAACCAGGACACTTTTCCCTGGGGGCCCACTCTGTCCTACAAAGCAAACAGACCAATCTTAAAGGTGGTCGCATAGCTTCTACCAGCCACTAGCCTTGTTGCTTCTTGCTAGTGAGAGTGCACCTTGAAGCCCAGCCCCCAGGAGGAACCCTCCTCTCCTAGCCCTGTTTGTCCCTTACTCCCTGCCTGTCCTGGTGTCCCCACCAATCTCTTCTGTTCGCTGACCTGAGACACCCAGACACAGGATAAGGGAGGGTTCTCCACCTCCTGCATCCTCCCAGTGGTCTCATTTTTCACTGCTGGAATCACAGCAGTGAGGTACAGATAGCAGCAAACACTCACACAGCATTTCTGTATGCCAGGCACTGTTCAGAGCACTCTGTATGTATTGACTTATCCAGTGGTCACAGTAACTCCACAAGGGAAGAACTGTTATTATCCCCATTCCGCAAGTGAGGAACCTGATACACTGGAAACAGTAAGGTTGAGTTAAGTCCGAGGGCTGAAGAAAGGAGGAGATAGAGGCCCACAAAGCAGACATTTGGGAGCAGCTGCCCTTGACAAAAGATGAAAACACTGTTGTTTTAATTACAAAGTAATGTGTGCAGCAGACCTCCCTGACCTTTGCCCTACTAACCCCTAATCCACAAGAGCTAAAGACACAAAGAGATGAAAAGCAGGAACTCGCTGGAGGGCCCCTCTGCCAGCCTGTCCAGCTCCCCAGCCCCAGGAGCCAGGGCAGGAAGGGGAGGACAGGCACCAGGGCAGGGAGGACTCCTACTCCTCAAGCCCCTCCCCAGACTCTGCTGCTCATTCACCCCATTTTCTTCATCTGTCTTGGAGACAGCAGGCAGTCACCTGCTGGCCCTGGACCTGTGGGTGCTGGGGAAGGTGTTCTGACCTGCCTGGGAGGGGGCAGCCCCACCGAGTTGGGCTGAGGAGCCCTCATTCCAGGCCTGTGTCTTCTCGACATTCCTGCCATAGCCCCTCCATCATGACATCCCCTTCCTCTGCCTCCCTGGCCCAAGCCAACTCTACTCTCAGGTGGCTGGTGCATGAGCCCCATGATGTTCCTGGTCCACTGTCCCCGCCCAGGAGGACTCAGCCCCAAGAGTATCCCTGGAATATGGCCTCACCCTCTGCCCTGGGAGAAGGGGCAGAAAGCCTTGGAGCATGGCCGGAGAGGGAGTGACAGAGAACAGCTAAGCTCAGGAAGGCTAGACAGGGAAACGGCCATTGAGAAGATGTTGGTCAGGGCCACTGGGAGGGGGTGAGGGAAATCCTAGTCTGGGACTCAGGAAGATCACAGTATTCTTAGGTGATAGAAGTGCATCAGGTGTTGAGACATGCACCTGGGTGATTTGTATTTAATTGGAATAGCCCATTTTTCCCTGATTAAAAAGTAACCTATGGACAAGCAAAGACTGAGAGAAAAATATTTTCAAAAGACATATCTGACAAAGGACTGTTATTAAAAATATTTTGAAAACCCTTAAAACTCAATAATAAGAAAATGAACAATCTGATTTAAAAACGGGCAAAAGACCTGGAAGGATAGCCCACCAAAGATCCAAAGATATACAGATAGTGAATAAGCATATGAAAGATTCTCAACATCGTATGGTGTAAGGAAATTACAAACTAAAACAACAAGATGCCACTACACACCTATCAGAATGGCAAAAATCCAAAACACCAAATGCTGGCAAGGATGTAGAGCAACAGGAATTCTCAT
Source organism: Indri indri (assembly GCA_004363605.1). NCBI lineage: Eukaryota > Metazoa > Chordata > Mammalia > Primates > Indriidae > Indri > Indri indri. The sequence continues at coordinate 92,178 of RJWJ010001796.1, forward strand.
TCATTACTAGAGGGAATGCAAAATGGTACAGCCACTTTGGAAGACAGTTTGATGGTTAATTACAAAACTAAACATAGTCTTACCATACAATCCAGCAATCATGCTTCTTGGCATTTACTCAAAGGAATTGAAAACATGTCCACACGAAAACTTGCACAAGGATGTTTATTCATAATTGAAAACCTGGAAAGCAACCAAGATGCCCTTCAGTTGGTGAATGGATCAACTGTGGTACATACAGATAATGGAATATTATTCAGTGCTGAAAAGAAAGGAGCTATCAAACCATGAAAATAAATGGAGCAAACTGAAATGAATATTACCGAGTGAAAGAAGCCAATCTGAAAACATACTGTGTGATTCCAACTATGTAATCTTCTGGAAAAGGCAGAACTATGGAGACAGTAAAAGGATCAGTGGCGACCAGGGGTTAGAGAAAGGGAGGGATGAACAGGCGGAGCACAGAAGATTTTTCAGACAGCCAAACTGCTCTGTGTGATACTACAATGGTGGATACATGGCCTTATGCAAACCCATAGAATGTATACCACCAAGAGTGAACCCTGGCGTAAACTATGGTCTTTGGGTGACGTGTCAATGTAGGTTCATCCATTGTAACAAATGTACCACTCTGGTGGGGGATGTTGATAATGAGGGAGGCTTTGCATAGGTGGGGCAGAGGAGTAATGGGAAATCTCAGTTCTTTCGACTCAACTTCATTGTGAACCTAAAACTGCTGTAAAACATCAACTCTATTAAAATTTTTTTTAAAGTATTGAGTGAACAAGCAAAGAGAATGAAGCCAATTATCCAATGCCATTCACGTAAATTAAAAGCACGAATACAAATAAAATAGTTTTTCATGTTAAAAAAAAAAAGTAATCTATGTTTGGGCCAGAAACTTAGGACTACACAGAAAAATGTAAACGTAAAAATGTTAGGAATATACAGAGAAAGTAAAAACTATCTGTGATCTTAGCAACTTAAGATAACCACTGTTAAAATTTCATTTCATTTTCTTTGTGTCCCTTTTCTAGGCATTTATATGTATAAATACATAAAAGTAACGGTTGTGATGCTATTGTATACATGCTTTTATGTACTCCTTTTCTCTCTCTCTGTGTGTGTCGCTCTCTCTTTTTTTTTGGTTGATATTTTAGTACCACCTGGTTTGAAAAATTAACATTGTAACATATTTATTTTTTCATTTCATTACAATCTTGAACACTTTCTTTGTGACCGAGTTGCATTAGGGATATTTCATAATTTATTTAGCTATTTCCCTATTGTTAGACCACACAGTAGTGCCCAGTGTTTTGTTATTATAAATAATGCGAGTTTCTGCCACGCATCACATTTGCTACTCTTCTTTTTCAAAAGACTTTAAAGTATTTTTGCCTGTTATTCTTACCATTGAGCTTTAAAATAATTATTTCAAATTTTAAAAAATTATATTGATATTTTAATTGGAATAGTACTAAAAATAAAAATCAATTTGGAGAGAATGAATGACCTTATAAAATATTGAGGGGTTCTATCCATAAACGAAACAAGAGTTGGCTGGGTGCGGTGGCTCATGCCTGCAATCCCAGCATTTTGGAGGCTGAGGTAGGAGGATCACTTGAGGGTCAGCAGTTCAAGAAGAGCCTGGGCAACATAGTGAGATCCTCATCTCTACAGAAAATAATAATAAAAAAAATTAGCCTGGCACAGTGGCTCATGCCTGTAGTCTCAGCTACTCAGGAGGCCGAGGCAGGAGAATCATTTAAGCCCAGGAGTTCGAGGCTGCAGTGAGCTATGATTGCATTACACTCCAGCCTGGGTGACAGAGCTAGACCCTGTCTCTAAAAAACAAACAACCCCCGCCCCCTCAAAAAAACCACGGAGTTGTTTCTCCATTTATCAAGTCCTCTTTTATCTCTCTCAATAAAGTTTTACATTTTTCTTCACATAAGTTCTTTTCATTTCTTAATAAACTTATTTCTTTCTTTAAGGCATTTTGTCTATACTGAATGGGATTCTTCCCTCCTCATTCTTATATAGAAAAGCTACTAAGCTATTGATAAGAATATTTAGCTTTAATCTAACCACATTTTTTTTTTCACTAAATGATGGTATTTTGGCTTCTCCTTTACTCTTTTCCAATATTCTGTACTTGTTATTTCTCCTGTTCCTCCCCCTCCTCTTACATTTCCTTAATCTCCTCCCCAGCCTCTCCTATTCTCTTTATCCGCCCCCTCCTTTTGCTTCTGCTCTTGTCTCATTGGCTACAACTTGTCAAACAAAGTTCAATGTCGGCATTGATAGCAGAATCTCCATTTCTAATTTAATGGGAATTCCTCTTATATTTAACTTGGTGTGAAGCTAGCTGTTCTTTTGAAATAGACTTTTCATCAATTAAGGAAATGTCCTTTCATTATTAATTTTCGAATATGTCTCTTGAATATCTCTTAAAATGATCATATATTTTTCTGATTTGGCCTATTGATGTAATAAATTATATTAATGCATTTACATTTTTATTGAAAAGTGAATAATGCATTCATAAAAGTACACTAAAGTGTATGTTAAAAAAGAGGGAAAGTGTATGTACACTTTTTAAAAAAATAAGAAAATAAACATCTATGTATCTGCCACATAGGTTAAGAAATGAAATATGACCTGTATAGAAACCTCTTGAGTTCTCCTCCCTGTCATAACCACTCCCCCCTTGCTCCCCTACCCTAGGGTATTACTGTCTTGACTTTGAAGTTAATCCTTCATTGCTTTTGTTTATGGTTTCACCACATACGAGTACATTCCTAAACAATACTGAGAAGGAAGCTTCATCCTAACTGTGAAAGAAAAGGACAGTTTTGTACCAGGTGAAGACTCCCAGGAGAAGAGATGCTGACTGACTAGCCCCTCCGGGTCTTGGTGTGGCTTTAGCTTCCCTGAGATCCATAAGAACCTTTTCTGGAGATGTCAGGGCAAGGTCATGAGGAAGTCCTGGGAAACACAGAGCTCCCTGCAATGAGGGCATATGGCAGGGCTGTTGTGTTGACCAGACCTTGGACATCTGGATGGAATACGGTCAGAGACAGCCGGCTGCTCTGTGCTTTCTGCTTAGGAGCTCACTCCTATCTCCTGTCATGAGCAGGTCAAGTAGAACATTTCTTAATCAGGCAGCAGGGTGTGGGGGAAGAACAGGAGCCTCATAGCACTTGGTCAAGACAAGGCAAGTACAAACAAGAATCGGGGTCAGGCTCACCAGACATTCTGACTTGAGGTTTCCAGAAATGGTATAACTGGCAGCAGGGATCTTGGTGATGACAGCTGTCAACGTGTCTGCCTGCTGAGTTAGTTACACCGTTCCAGTCTGAACTGGTGTCTCTGTATACGTGATGCACAGCTGACAACCTGGGATTCCCCTTTGCCATCTTCCAAGGAGCTCCCTTTGCCTGTCTCCTGTGGTGGATTTCTGTTTTTTGCATCCCATGTCTTCTTTCCTCATTTACTCTCTGGTTTTGGTGGAGCACTTTCTTTAGTAACTTTTTCAGAAATTGTTTATGGGAGGTAAACCTTTTGAAATCTCATGTCTGAAAATGTATATACCTGTATTCTAACTTCTTCCTTGATCAATTGTTTGAATGTGTCTAAATTATAGGTTGAAAGTAATTTTCTTCAAAATTTTGAAAGTATTACTTTTTTTTTTCGCCACCCGTTAATCTGCTTCATGAAAGTATTACTTTTAACTTCCAGTGTTGCTGTTGAGAAATTCAAAGCCTTTCTGATAATTGATTCTTTGCACTTTTAATTTATTTTTTCCTTCTTCCTAGAAGTTTCTAGACTCTTCTCTTTAATTTGTCTTGGTGTGGGTTTATTTTCTTCTATAGTGCTGGGGACTTGGTGGACTCACCCATATGACCTGGCGACTCATGTCCTTCTGTTCTAGAAAATTTCCTCAAATTAGTTAACTGATGATTTCTTCCCTTTCACTTTCATCTGGTTCTTGTTTTCTTTTTGTAACTTCCATTATTTTGATGTTGAACTGCAATTGTCCTCTAATGTTCTTATATTTTCTCTCCTATATTTTCTATCTCTTAGTATGTTTGCTTTACATCCTAGGGAGATTTAATCAACCCTGTCTGCCAATCTTCCTATAGAAGTTTTTGTTTCTGCTATCATGATTTTACTTTCTAAGACACTATTGTTGCTGTTCTCTGAATGTCCCTTTGTGTAGCATCTTATTCTTGTTTCATGCATACAGTATCTTCTCACCTCTCTGAGGATATTAACAATGATCTTTTTGATGCCTTCTCTCTGTATAACTTGTTTCCTCCCAGTTACTTTTTCTCATCGTTTGTTTTGTCTCTCTCTTCTGTGTTAGATAATTTCCTGGATGTCTGGTAATCTTTGGTAATAATTAAGTTTGGGGGATGGGGTGTGCAGTTGGTCAGAAACTTTGAGCTCACAGGTTGGGTTTGCCACGGTAAGATGATCTGGCTGGGCTGTTTTTGGAGAACCCCTTATGTCAATATGTTTAGATCTTTCCTCTTGGGCTGGTGTAATGTCACAGGATAGAGTCTTCCCCTCTCCAGCCTGGCAAGCATAGGTCCTTCTCCCACCACTTTGGGAGCTAGTCATGGGAGAAGGCTCAGGGTCTCTGCCTTAGGCATTCCATATGACGTGGACACTTAATACCCTTGTTTTCAGCATTTTAGTATGCTATCTCTGCTCATAACTGTGCATGAAGATTTCCCAGTCCAGATACCTTCTGTCTTACCTTGTTTAGAGGAAAATCCTCCAGGCTCTGGCTGGAATATGAGAAGGACTGTTGCCCAGTGGTTCAGAGTTAGAGAAGAGATCTAGGGATCCAACTGCATTTCAGGCCAGTCCTGCCTTTAGCAACCTCTTCCACAGTTCTGGAGGGACCTTGGACTGCCAGTTTCTGTGCCTTCTGAGAACCTTTCAATATAAATTGGCTCTCAGTTTTCCCCACTGCCAGTTAGAGACGTCTTTTTCCTCAGGGCTGAGAAGTCAGTAACCGCATGACTGCCTGCCATCCTGTCTCAAAAATTCTGTTGTTGTCATCTCCTTTCCTGATCTCTCTATCTTTGTAGGTTTATCTCTTGATTTTGAAATCTCTTTACTGATGTTTAACGGGGTGTGAGGTGGGAGCGAAATTAGATGTATGCATTCAATCAGTATCTTAACCCAGAACTCTAACTTCCATTTTCAGTATATTTTTAAAATTATAATTCCTGGGAATAACCTACTTGGCCATGGAGAGTTGCTATTTTAATGTGCTGAGATTTGTTTATTTCTGTCTTTCCATTTAGAAGTCTTTAAGTGAACATGATTAGCAGGAAATGGGCCTTTCTATGAGGAGAATTCAAAGAAAATGTGTCCAGTGGGATAACTTTTGTTAAGTATATAAGAAAGAACAGAGGCTGAATCCCAGGATGTAGCCTCCAGGCAGCCCCTAATGGACTGGGGGATGGGGGTGCTATAGTAACTCCTGACGGTGCATCTGGAGATGCAATGTTTTGTTTAGGGACCCAGAATAAATCCCAGACTTTATCCTTGATGAATACAAGAGGAGCTCAGTTGGTGGCCTAATTTGATTTGACATCAATTGGGGGGATTCTGTGATAAGGAAGTGAGATCCCTATACCTTTCTGAAATGCAACCCAGGGCCCAGACGGTCCTCAGAATCATTCATTCATTCTTCACTTATCAAATAGTCATTGAGCATCAACCATGGGCAAAGTGCTGTGCTACATCTTGATAACTAAGACAGAACCCCCCGCCCTAGGTCACTCTTTAAGCAATGCTCCTCCCCTCCTCCAAAAGCAGAAGAGAGGGGTGTAGATGGAAAGGGGGTTCAGGGTCACATCTGGGGCTGTAACATGGTGACAATAATTTCTCTCTCTCTCTCTCTGAGGCTCGAGATGAGAAATGAATGAGGAGACTCACACAAAGCATCCTGCACAGTGCTTGGCACACAGTCGGATGTATGGATACTGAGGGAAACTTTAAATGGTGCAGGGAGCCTCAAGTGTTTAATGTTCTCCGCATACGTTTAAATCACTAGCATTTTGGGGAGAAAACATGAAGGGATTTAGACACTCGAAAACACATAAGCGAATCAGTACTACTTAAATCAGTCATTACTGCAGCATAGCAGGATCCATGCAGTATCCACAGTGGTGGCTCTGTTGTCTTAGTCATTTCGACATGTGTCAGCTTTCACTTGGGGGGCTCTTATTTTCCGGGGAGGCTGCACGCTCCTTTGATTTTACTGTTCTCCTCTCACCTCTTACTGGAAACATTGTGATCCACCTCTCACAAGCAGCTTCACTCACCATTCTTTCTGGCTGACGTTTCTGAAACTGAGTATTTTTGAAAGAAACTTTTTAGCAAAAAGAAATGTTACTCGGATTGACATTTGACAGTTCACCTGCGACCTGTTGGAGGCACTGCCGTGCAGCAGCACAACTGGTGAAAACCACCAGGTGGTGGAGAGGGCGGGTAGGGAGACTGGTTGTAAGTCTTTGCCAAGCTGTGCAATCGCAGGCAAATTCGGTAATTTTCAGAGTCTTAATTTACCTATCTGCAAAATGGGGACACACACACAGGGCTGTGGTGAGGATTAATGAGATGAGGAATGTAGAGGTGCCTACTATACTTTTACATATGGTGGAGGATTAACAAACGCAGTGGCTCTTATAGCCAGGGGTGTGATCCTGGGCCAGGCTGCCGCGTGTGTGCGTGTGTGTGCGCGCGTGTGTGTGTACGCGCGAGCCCTGACCTGCGGGTGTGTTTCCTGGGGAAGGCGTGCGTGTGGATGTGTGTGCCGGGCCGCCCTGGGAGTGCGTGGCTGCCCTCGCCAGGTTGAGTGCGCGGCGACCGCCGCGGCTGATTGGCAGCGCTGGGTGAATGAGCGCGCGCGGGGCCACCAGCACGAGGCAGCCGCGGCTCGGCGCTGCTGTGCGCCCGCTTGGCCGCCGGTGTGGGGCGTACGGCGGGCGGCGGGCTGGGTGGGAGGAGAAGGAAGAGGAGGAGGAGGAGGGGGAGAGGAAGGGAGGGCGCGGGAGCGGCGGGGGAGGGCGGGCCGTCAGAGCGGCCGCCGCGGAGCCCCGGCGCGGGCAGCTTCGCCGGGGAGCGAGGCTCGGAGCCAGGAGGCGGCGCCGCGGGAGGGAGCGCGGAGTGCGGAGCGCGGAGCCGGGCGCCCGCCTGGTGAGAGCGCTGCGGCCCGCGGGTCGGGCCGGGGGCAGAGGGTCGGCGAAGCTGCGGTCGCCGGATGAGCCGTGGGGGCGTCGGGGAGTGGGGGTCCGGATCTCCAGTCCGGGCGCTGGGCGCCGCGGAGAGACCGGGAGAGAAGCTGCGGAGCGTTGCCCTGCTGGGCACCCGGGCCGCCGCGACCGCCCCTTCTCGGGGGACTTGGCTGGGAGACCTGCCTGAGGCAGGGAGCGAGAGGAGCAGGTGGGCCGGTCCGGGGAGTGTGTGCGTGTGTGTGCGCGTGTGTGCCTGCGAGGGGTGGTGGGCGTGTAGGGGGTGGGGGGTGACGATGTGAGGTGTGTGTCTCTACAGTGTGTGAATGCGTGTGGAGGGGGTGTGTGCCTCTATACAGTATATGCTGTGGTGTGCGAGTGAGAGGGAGAGACAGGCAGGCTGGGAGCTCTCAGAGCTTGGGTCTGAACCCTCGTAGGAGGGAGGGGGTCAGCAGGACCGAGTGCTTGTGTGTGCAGGGGCAGGAGTGTGCGAAGGGTGAGTGGGTGAGTGTGTCACGGGTGCTAGGTGTGGCTGTGTGTGTGATGTAAGGGTGCCGAGTGCACGTGTGTCCCTGGCTCACCCTCCCGTCCTCCACCAGATGTGTGCAGGTGGAGGGGAGAGTTCTGGGGAGGGGTGGGAGCCTACCGCAGCTGCCCCTGCCGGGCTCGGCTCGCTTGCCTGGCCTTCTCCTCCAGGAAGGCAAGACCTCCAAGCTCCCCTCCCCCAAATACTTGCAGGGCCCTGGGGAAGAGAGCAGGCCAAGCCCCGGGAAAGAGGGGAGGGGCTGAGGAGAGGGTGCTTCTGCCAGACTGGGAACCCTGCTTCTCTGGTCGGAACCTGGGCGGCCTTCCCGGCTCTGCCAGATCACTCTACACTGGGCTCCGCTCACCCTTCCCCCGCCCTGTACGCCAGTGGTCTGAGAGGGAGAGGGCCAGCACCTGAGATTGGGGACGGCAGTGGGGGTGGGGAGGGCTTGCTTGTCGGCAGTTGTATGCCCCGAAGGGTATGTGGCACTCGGTAGGCCCAGGAAATATTTCAGGGAGGAGGGAAGGCTCAGGGAAACGTAGGGAGTGAAGGAGGGAGGGAATCCAAGTCCATCCCCTCTGCCGTCAGTTAAGAATGAAGGCCACTGGCTGCAGTCAGACCCCATTCCCCCCACGAGCAGGTTGGGGAGGAGAAACCGCAAGGCAGGGATTTGTGCTGGGGTCTGAAGGTACAGGAAGGACCCTGCAAGAAGAGCCATCATGTCTCTCTCCTTGGGTGGATCACTGCATCCTGCCCCCACCACCTGCTTCTCTGTGATCAGAGCCTCTCTCTGGGGCATCCGATCCTGAGAAAGGGAAGAAGGCGGCAGTGGCCAGGGCTCATAGGGCCTCTTTTCTCTCCAGGACCTTCGTGCTCAAAAGGTGCTGAAGAACTGAGCCCACTGCCCACCAAGGCACCCGAGGCCAGGTGGGGCCATGGCAGGGCATGGCTGTCTGGGGCTGGGGCTGTTCTGCTGGGTCCTGCTTGCTGTTCCTGTGGGCCCCCAGCCTGCCTCCTCCATCCCAGGTGCCCCTCTCACCACTCTGACCCCACCACCTCAGAGTGAGGACTCTATGCTCTCTCTCAACTTGGGACTTAACTTCAAATTCCATCTTCGGGGACCTGCTGCTGTCTGGGGGAGCCCTGTCACAGAGACCCAGCCTCTCTCTCTTGGGCCAGGCCAGAAGCCAGGGGGAGAGCTGGTCAGTGGGCTGAGGGCTGACCCCCTTTGGGAACTGCTGGTGGGCTCCCCTGGGAACTCTCCCCCAGAGTGGGGCTCTGCCGAAGGCAGCTCTATGCCCTGGGCGTCCTCCCTGCCTCCAGAGTCCACATCCCCCCTCTCTGGGCCCACTGATGGGCCCACTGCTCCCTATCGGCCAAGGATGGGCACTGTGACCTGGGACACTGCTCTGATGGCTACAGCACCTCCATCCAGTGCTCCCAGGCCCCACCAGAGCGAGCTGGAGCTGAAGTTTGACATGGCACTGAGAGCAGGAGCAGCCCCGACACTTGGGCATCGGACACTGCCCCTGCTGCCCAGCCTGCGGGCCAGCCTGGCAGAGATTGCTGGGCGCCTGGGACCCTTTGGTGAGTACCCACCCCACCCCAGGGGGAGCCCTACTGGGCATCTCTGGCAGGTAGGAGGCAGCTTCAGCCTGGGCTTCTTTTGCAGCATTCTTTGGCACTACTCTGTCCCCACTCCGGAACTTCTCAGGCCTGAGTCCCCCAGGTGAAACTCCATCCCCAAGCTCTGCCTCTGGAGTTTCAGGTTCTCCAGGTGAGTGTTTATGTCATTGCAATAAAGAATTGTGGAATACCTCTCCATACCAGGCTCTGTGCTAGGGGCCTAACCAGCACCTCCTGTTCTTTCTTTCTTTCTTTTTTTTTTAATTTCAAAATTTTACAGGGGTACAAACATTTAGGTTACATATATTGCCTTTGTACCACCCGAGTCAGAGCTATAAGTGTGCCCATCCCAGATAGTGTGCACTGCACCCATTAGGTGTGCATTTACCCATCGCCTCCTCCCCCACCACCTGCCCCAAACCCGATGAATGTTACTTCCATATGTGCATGTGTGTTGATCGATTAATACCAATTTGGTGGTGAGTACGTGTGGTGCTTGTTTCTGCATTCTTGTGATACTTCACTTAGAAGAACGGGCTCCAGCACCAGCCAGGATAATACAAGAGATGCTAGTTCACTATTATTCTTTGTGGCCGAGTAGAACTCCACAGTATACATATACCACATTTTATTAATCCACCCATGTATTCTTGGGCACTTGGGTTGTTTCTACATCTTTGCAATTGTGAATTGTCCCATTGTTTTTGACTCATGGGAGATCTGCACTGCTTCTTCCAGGCCCTAGGACATGGGCTTCTGCTCCCATGAGGGAATCATTCTCTTTGCCATATACTGAGTCTAGTTTGGTCCTTTCAGCTTAGCTCATGGTGTACATAAGCTTAGCATGTGGCTGCAATTCCTGGGACAGTGGCTTCCTTAGGGCCAGCTCTGGGGAAGAAGAGGATTTTCTCTAAAACCCCGGAGGCTAAGGCCAACTGGTAGGGTGGCATTTGAGCCCCATGTGCTCCCTTTGCAGGGTTCTTTGGCACCACTCTGTCCCCAGCCCCAAACCCCCTGGAGAGGAAGCTCTCCAGCCCAAGCCTGCTGGACCCAGCTGCTTTCCCAAGCTCTGCCTTGATTGTAACAACATCACTAGGTAAGTGTCCAGTTCATTTAAACTTGGCAATTATTTGCTGAGCACTTACTACATGTTAGTCACTCATCAGTGTTCTGGGACCCCTTTATTTCATTGTCATCATAATAATCACCATTCTCTTTATCATCACATGGAGATATATATTAATAACGGTCTGAGAACAAGTGTTGCTGGGGAGAGTTCCACAGAGTTAAGTAATGGTCCTCTGAGAGTTTTGCAATGACAGGCAGAACAGGATGTAGACAGAGGTATCAGGGCAGACAGACACAGGAATTCCTTCGTGATTCCCACAGCCTCAGCGCCAACCCAACCCTACTCCAGTTGGCCTGACCTGCCTTCCTGCCCCCACCCCCACCTTGGGGATCTCTATTTTGCTGTCTGATCTGACATGACATGCTGTCAGATGTGGGCAGAGCTGGGCACCTCATTGGGAAGACATTGAAGAGGAGAGCTTGAGCAGACAGATGCCACCTTCATTCAAGGAGCCATTTGGAACATGCACATAGACAAGTTAGTGGTGCAGGGGAAAGACCACAGGCTCTGGAATCTTGAGACCTGGCTTTGAATCCCAATTCACTTACTTACTAACTGAGTGACCTTGGGCAGGTTATTTAACCTCTCTGAACCTAAATTTTCTCATATATCTAGAGTTTAATAACAGTACTTATTTTGCTGAGTAATTATAAATCTTCCAGATAATGTAAACTCTTGGCATGATGCTGAGCACAAAGTAGAAGCTCATTAAATGGTAGCTATTAACTTTGCTTCTTTCCACCACTGTACCCCAAATACACTTCCAGACCCTACCTCTCAGACACACAACTCTGGCCCTACATAAGCCCCAGGGCAGAGGACACAGGTGCTCCAGGAGAGGTTCTGATAGCTGAGTCCAAGGGAGACATGGAGAGGGACTTCCAGGCCCAGCTTTGCTCCACGAAGGGTTTATGTGGCTGTGAAACCTCTCAGCCAGCCCTCACTAGGCTCAGCGTGGAAACCACTGGTCCCCCTGGCTTCCTCCAGCACCAGACTTACCCAGCACCCAATTCTCTGGCTCACTCCAGCTGCAGTCACTGCCTTCCCTCGGAGAGTGGGTGAGGAGCTGCCATCCCTCCCCACCCTGTCCAGCCCAGTGTGCAGCAGTGGCAGGATCCGCTGTGGGGTGGGGGGCAGGCTCTGTGCCTCAGGGGAAGGATGCTGGCTGGCAGTCTGTCGGCCCCAGTGACAGTGCTGGCCAGGCAGGTTTAATGAGTCTGGACAGTATCAGAGGCAGTGCAGCTGGGCAGGCTGGTGGCCCCACCCTCACTCCTCCTCCTCACCGATGGCTGCAGGAACCCAGCCTCTCTCTGGCTGCTCCTCTGGGATAAACCTGGGAGGGCTACAGGCCTCCTGGAAAGAAGGCCTGTGGCCTTGCTCATGCCAGCAGCGTGCATGTAAGGAGTAAGCAGTTATGGGACAAATGAAGTCTCTGTGTCTCCTCTAGGATCTTTCTTTCTGCCCCCTCTTTTTCTTTTCTTTTCTTTTCTTTTCTTTTCTTTTCTTTTCTTTTCTTTTCTTTCTTTCCTTTTCTTTTCTTTTCTTTTCTTTTCTTTCTTTCTTTCTTTCTTTCTTTCTTTCTTTCTTTCTTTCTTTCTCTCTCTCTCTTTCTTTCTTTCTTTCACAGGGGTCTCACTGTATTGCCCAGACTGGTCTCAAACTCCTGGGCTCAAGCAATCCTCTTGTCTCTGCCACCCTAGCAGGGATTACGGGTGTGAGCCACTGCACCCATCACCTCTAACCTAGGTGCAAGTTAACCTTTGACTCCTGGGCCTTCCTTCCAGTAGGTGTCCTTCACCTTGGACACGGCTCATATTTAGCCATACACACCAGAACTGTTGTACCGGTCATAGCATATTGAAGGACTTTTATGCCACTTGATCAGTACCCACTTCCCTTAATCCACTGAGTGTTCCCCTTCACTCCCTGACCACCCTGGCTGGTGTCTGTTCTGAATGGCTGGCACCTGTGCCATCCAGTTGTTAAATATTTTGAGTGTCCCCCCTACAAAGAGTATCAATCCTCCATGATCCTGGTGGTGGGGGTGGGGAGAGGGATAGGGCCAGGCCGCTGAATGGGCTGCAGCATCCAGCATCCAGACTGATGTGACTCCCTGGCTCTTTGATCTGGGCGTCTGGGGGATAATCAGGCCTGACTTTTCTCTGAATGGAGCTGCCCCTTCCCTGCCAGCTCCTGCAACACCAGTTACTCACAATGACATCCCACGTCCCCCCTCGCCCTGAGTCAAGAGGGGCCGCAGGGCCAGAGAGGGACCTCCCTATAGGGGAGGCCTGCCCAGGAGAGGGACCCTGGGAAGGGAAGACCAGAGATCACTATCTTCTGGGCCTTTTCTGGTGGGAAACTGAAGGCTCTTTCTGGGGAAGCCTCCAACGGGGAGATAGGAGGTGAGGTCAAGTGGGCCCTTCAAAGACAGAAGCTGGGTTTTCTGCCACTTGTCCCCACCCATTCTTGGACCAGTGCAGGGCACACTGGCCATGCTCTGACCCCAGGAATCAGTGCCTCTAATTCAGAACTGCTTCCCTGACTCTTGAGCTGCTCTGTACTTTGCCTATTTTCTGGGTTTTATTTCTTTTCTGGATTCTTATGAGTGTTGAAATTTGCTCTAGTTGTCATAGTGCTTGGGGACAGAGATGAAAGATGGGATTTCCTGTGGCCCACGGGTGAGACGTGGAGATGGAAGACAGTGAAGTGGAGCTGGCCTCCGAGAGCTGCACTTGTCTGTACAGTGAGGGGTGACAAGCTGGGGCAGACTGTGGGCTCCCGGGCAGGGTCTCCAAGCCTCTCTGCAGAGCCCACAGAGGCCAAAGAAAGACCAAACAAATTCCTTCCCTTTGCAGAAGTGGGTTGGGTAAGGAGCAGAGAATGAGGTGTGAGGGAGTGTGTGCATTTGATCCCACCAGCGCCAGACTGATGCCATCCCTGGCCAGCAAGCTCTCTGTTCCCAGCTGAGTGGTTCCTCATTTAGTTGAGGCCTGGCATCTTAATTTGTGTTCGTGGGTGGTTAGGCCATCAGAATGGTGTTCTTTAAACAGAGTTCATAAAGTGAAACAATGTGTTGATGTTCATTCATTTGACTAATTATTGTCTAAGCAGGTTTAGGATGCGCTAAGGGCTTTTAAAACAGATCACAGCCTTTAGTTAGTTAAATCAAGAATTCTTTTGAAGCCAGAAGTGGTCACACTAACATACACACAAACTGATGATTGATCAGTGATGGACATTCGCTGGTAACAATGACACTGACAACAATCATATATTGAAGGATTATTATGCACCGGGCACTCCAAAACATTTTACCCACATCATCTCACTTATCCTCATACTGTCCCATGCAGTAGGTGTTCTCACCCACTTTGGATTGGAGGATTGTGATGGAAGGGAACTGTCACATGCTGTCACTTGCAGTTGGCAGTGACTGTGTGTACTTGATTTTTTGGCTGCTCCCTCTCTGCCCTCCCACGTTGTCCATTCCATACTCCCCTCCCTTCTCCCCAGAGCCACCTTCTGGCCCCCTCACTTCTTTTCCTTGTCCTCAGAACTGCTGTATTTGCATGTCCCCAGCATGAGCTGGCCCTGCCTGGGGGTAGGGATGCTCTGGGGTCTTCCTGCATTGTCCAGCTGGAGCATGGCTGGGGTGTGGCTGGGGTGTGGCCAGGCAGGTGGCGCAGGAGTCTGATTGTCAGGACACCCTCCCCCCACATTCCACATCTGTCTTTTGTCCACATCCCCATCCCTGCCAGGCTGTCCCCATCCTTCACCTCCATGCTTTCTTCCTCCATCCTTTCCTGTAGCTGCAGTCCCGCTAAGCCTGCTAGGTGGTGGTAGGGAGAGGTTTAGTTTCCAGCATCTTCCCTTGCTGCCTGGCCATGGGGAGAATCCTTGGGTCTAAATCTTTCTAACTCCTCTCTTGCTCTTGGAGAGTGGAGTTAGGGATCTTACCCCCCCCCCCCCGCCCCAGCTGACTTCCCTTTCCCCAAGGGATGTGGGAAGATGTTGGAGCACAGGATGGGGCTGGGGGCCTGAGTTAGCAAATTCCAGAGCACCCGAGAGGCCCACTTACTCAGATGGCATTTTATCCCACTATCATCTCCCCAATTGTTCCTCCCTGGGACAATTCAAGGGCAGCTTCTGAGACTCAGGTGAATCCATCTCAATGTCACCTTCTATAAAATGGGGGGAGAACCAACGGGGCATATATATTAAGAAACTTAGACTTGGCTTTGTGATCGAGTCAGGATGGGGACCACAGCCATGGGTAAGCCAAGGATTGGGGCATAGCAGGAGGAAGGCTGGTGGTGTTCTCCTCAGAGTGCAGGGACAGGAGTGGCTTACTCCTCCCCTGGCTGTGTGCGTGCACTCGTGTGTTTACATGTGTGTGCGCACACAAGTGCATAGGCTTTTCCTTGAGCCAGGGTCATGAGAGGAGCAGTTGAAAAAGGGCAGGGGAAGCTTCTCCTGGCACCAAGTTGGGGAGTGGGAGTCAGGGGCGAAGAACAAGAGATAAGCAAACTGGTATTATGAAGAGGCTTTGCAATCCTGGCAAGGGGCTCAGATTGGTGCTCAGATCTGGATTTTAGTTGCAGCTCTGCCAATTTGTGACCTTGGGCAAGTCATTTTGCCTCTCAGCAGAGCCTCAGTATCTTCATCTGCCAAATAAGGTTCAGAATATCTGAATATGAATATGAATGTCTGTTCTGTACCAACTATGTGACAGACACCATTTTAGGCATGGAGATTCAGATGTGAGCAAAGCAAACAAAAATCCTTGTTTTCATAAAGCTTCCTTTCTGGTGGGAGGATTGAGCTGGAGGTGGCGTCTAAACTTCCTCCCAATTGTAAAGTTCTGTGACTTCTTAAGAAAAACTCTTTTTAGTAGAATCACAAGTGAACAAAGCTGGGAGCTGGGGCGGGAGGACAGCGGGGTGGGAATCAGGAGGAGGAAGAGGGGGAAGGATGAGGGCTGAAACTTCAGGATGAGGAGTTTGAGTGGGGCAGGGAAGGTGAGAGGCCAAGAGGTCTGATGAGTGTCTTGTAAGACAAGTGAGTCCTGGATACTTTAAGGGACTCTCTGACACTCAGGATACTGGCTGTGGGGTGGGCAGGGGAGGGCTGCATAACTGCCTCAGCCAAACGTTCTTTGCCCACAGACCCCACCATCCCCACCTCTGGCTCAGATGACCCCTCTCCTGCCAGCCTTGGGAACCCTTCGGTGCAGCCAGAGTGTGGACCCGAGTCCTGCAGCGTGGGAGGATTGCCTGAATCTGAGGGACGGCCTCCTGCGGCCCCGCTGCCCCTCTTCTTCCTGACTCTGGAGGCCGACTGGGAAGAGGCCAAGGCTCGCTGGGGGGTAGCCTGGGAGGCTCATGTGTATGGGGTAGGCGCGCTCTTCGGTCTGGTGGCCCTGTTGGCGCTGCTGGCCCTGGCCCTCTTGCCCTGGCGCTGCCCGCCCGGCGCCCCCTGTCTGGCGCTGCTGGATCTGCTGCTGCTCTCGGCTGGGACCACGCGGGCCTTCCCACTCTTCTACGACGCCTACGGGCACAGGGAGCGACTGCCCGCGCTCGCCTGGCTGCTGCTGCAGGACCTTCCGCTGCCCTGCCTGGCCGCCGGCCTGGGGCTGGCCTGCCTGCTGCTGGCCCGGCCGCGCCCGCCGCGGTGCCCCGCCGGCCTGGCCGCGCTGCTGCTCCTGGGGCTGGGGCTGGCGGCCGCCGCCGCCCTCGGCAGCGCCGCGCACCGCCCGCTGCGGCCTCTGCGGCTGGCCTCACGCGGGCTGCACGCCTTTCTCGCCGCCCTTCTTTCCGGGCTCCTGCTGGCGCTCTCCTGCTGGGGGGGCCGGCGGCGGCGGGCCGGAGCGCCCCTGGGAGGATCTGGCTTCAAGGGCGCCACCCCTCTGCCGCAGGCGCGCAGCCCCTTCGCCCCGCGTGAGTCCTGGCGGCGCGCGGCGCGCACAGCCCCGGTGGCGGGCACCTTCGGGCTGCTGAGCGGAGCCCTGCAGGGCTACGAGGTGCTGCACGCCCTGGGCTACGGTGGCCAACCTGGCCTCGAAGGGCCCTGGCCCTGGTGGGCGTTCCAGTTAGGCCTGCGCCTGGGCGAGGTGGGCGTCGCGCTCCCGTTGGCGCTGCTGGGCCTCTACCCGGCTCTCTGCAGTCCCCGCGTACCGCCGCGCTGCTGGGCCAAGCTCTTTCGCTTGTCCCCGGGTCACGCGGCCCCGCTGCTGCCTGGAGGCTGGGTCGCTGGGGCCCCAGACAAGGAGACCCTGCCTAGTGCCATCGTGCGTGGCGACGCAGAGCTGTTGCAGCTGTGCGCCCTGGCAGGGCCAGGCCCGGACCTTCTGCTCCAGGGCTGCAGGGGCTTCGAAAGCGCCTCGGCCAACCCGGCCCCTTCCCCGGCCTCCTCCCCCTGCAGCGATTACACCGTGGACTTCCGCCCGCCCTCCCCAATCAACCTGCGGCGCAGCATCGAGGAGGCCCTCTGCAGCGAGTCCCTGCTGGCGCCCGGCCTCTTCCAGGGCCCTGCCTTCGGGGACTCCCTGCCTGGGCTTGGCCTCTACCGCACTGCCTCGCTGGGGACGAAGACCGGGCCCGGGCCCAGTGAGAGGTTCGAGGAGGCCCCTGGCTCCCCTGCGCCCCTGGAGCTCCCCTCCCCAGGGGCTTGGCCCGCAGGCAGCAGTGCCTCCTCCGGATCACTGTGCGGACTCTCCAGGGACAGCTCGTCCATGCTGCTATGCTCCAGCCCCGACAGGCCCCCGCGCTGCCCTCTGGTCTGCGTCCTCAGTCCCCCTCGGCCTTCAGGAAGCAGCCCCAGCATCCCGGCCTCAGGATCCTACCAGGCTCTGTCCCCACCCTCCCGCGATTCCCCAGAGCCTGCTCCTGAGCTGCAGGCTGAAGAGGCCTTGCTGCAGGAGCAATTTCTGGACGCCTGCCGACAGATCGACGAGCTGAGTGTGGGCAGCGACACCATAGACCTGTGAAGAGGCAGCCAGCTTGCTGCCACGGGCCATATGCCCCATTCTGGCGCCTGTTCTGCCCCAGACCTGCACACTGTAACCGTTCCCCAGTCCTGCCTGGCTCAGATACCTCTCCCCATTCCTTCCCCATCCAGGGTCCCTGGGTGGGTGGGTCAGCAGCCAGGTTCTATTGATTGGGAGTCAGTGCCACCTTCTCTGGAGCCCTGGGCATTGATGCCCTCAGCTGCAATTCTTCAGGGGCTGGCAGGGGTCCCACTCTCCTTGGCATTCACCAGCAATAAAGCTCCAAGGTGCTCCACTCCTGACCACCACTTTCCACTCTGGTGCTGAGTGAGGGGGGCTGTCCTGAGGTCCCATACCCACTCCTGCCATGCCCAGGAATCCCACCCCTGTGAGACTGAGACTCCCTGCTCTCCAGGTGACCCTTCCCCGCAGGGGTCCGTAGCCCATCTAGGAGACTTTATTGGGTGGGAGGTGAACGCTTTCAGAGTTAATTTATCAATAAAATATTTTCAGAGGAGAACGATCTGACCTTCTTGGGAAAGGTTAGATGGGGCAACAGTAGCAGCGATTCCATTGGAAGTGGAAGAGAAGCAGCTTGTGGGGGGGTTGGGTATGCCTCAGACCCCAGGGACCTTCACACAAGACCAGGGAGTCTTGCCTAGTGTCTGGGATGAGTGAGGGTCCTGGGAGCAGCCCCTTGAAGACCCTTGTGACTCTCTGGGAAGTGGCTTTTCACAGAGATAGAACATGGCCCCGAGAAATGAAGCAGAAACTCCATAGTCATCAGTGGGAATGCCCACATTGCTAGGAGCCTGGATTCAGGTCCTGGTGTACAACTGGCTAGGGGCTAGTTTGTGGTAAAGTCCTTCATGAAAATGTTTTTGTTTTTTTTTTGAAACAGAGTCTCACTCTCTTGCCTAGGCTAGAGTGCCATGGTGTCAGCCTAGCTCACAGCAACCTCAAACTCCTGGGCTCAAGCGATCCTCCAGCCTCAGCCTCCTGGGTAGCTGGGACTACAGGCACGCACCACCGTGCCCAGCTAATTTTTTCTATTTTTAGTTGTTTGGCTAATTTCTTTCTATTTATAGTAGAGATGGGATCTCACTCTTGCTCAGGCTGGTCTGGAACTCCTGAGCTCAAGGGATCCTCCCGCCTTGGCCTCCCAGAGTGCTAGGATTACAGGTGTGAGCCACTGCGCCTGGCCCATGAAAATGGTGATACACATGCACAAGAGCCTGATCAGCTTGAGCTGGGACCTCCAGCACCACCCCCCACTACCACCACCATGTTCCCACAGTTTGGGATTCCCAAAGAGGAAATTACCTTTTTCACCCATCAACAGGGCCTCTTCAAGGTTGGAAGATTGGGCTCGCAACATCCTCCCCAACCCCTCCAAAGAACTCTCAACTATCATGGGTGCAGATCCTCCCCAGAGAAAGTCTGTCCAGCCCCAGCCAGCTCCCAAAGCAGAACTCACAGTGCAGAGACCCACAAACACATCCAGCCACCAGGTGCTCCCTAATCCCTCCCTTGCCTAGAGCATTTGGCTCTGAGCTCTACAGTATGCATTTGCCATTTGGCTAAAATGCAGTGGTTGAGAGTGGCACAAAAACAGGGTTGTGGATTAGGTTTGAAAATGAAAATTTGACAGTGTTTTGGCAGATGCACTGCACCTCACAGGGAGACCTGCAGGAGCACACACACTAGGCTCAAAGTGGAGAACAGGAATCTAGCGGTTTTTCTTCCAACTCTGCCCATGAGCTCATGGGGATTGGAGAAGTGGAGAGCCAAGAGGGAAGCGGGCAGGGAGGCTGAGAGGGGGTGGGGCCCTCAGCCAGACCAGGTCCAATGCACTAGGGAAGACTCAAGCCCTGCTCTCCCTGCAGATGAACATCTGTCTTGGCTAGAGGAATGTTGAGAGCCTAGGACCTCAGATGGAGGAGGGGAGTCGTGATGTTTGGGAAGAGTGTGAATCATAGCAGGGAAGGGAAATGAGAGGGAGGCGGGTGCACGCACGGCTGAGGGGTGGGCCTGGAATGGTTTTGATTCTGTCTCCTCCATCACCTGCCTCAGCTTGGCTCAGAAATTCTTGCTGCATCGTCACTGTGGGCTGAGGCCCAGAAAACTGCCAACCTCCTAATTACAGGCATTTCTCACTGGTGTCATAGTGACTGTAGTGGGCCCAGCATCAGAGTTGCTTTGTGTTGTGCACGGAGTGCTTGCTGCTCTGAGAAATTGCTCCTTTTCTTCCCCACTTACCCTTCCAGCTGCCTCTCATCTGCCCCTGCTCACTGTCAGCTCTTCTCTGCCATCTATCTCTTCCTCACTCTCATCCTTGCCAGCTGCTCCCTCTCACTCACTCTCCCCCTCAAGGGTCCTTGAGTTCATGCACATACCTCCCACCAGAGCAGTCCAAGCCCAAATACTCCCAGCCAGTCTCTCTCTCTCTCTCTCTCTCTCTCTCTCTCTCTCTCTCTCTCTCTCTCACACACACACACACACACACACACACACACACACACACACACACACTCCTTTTCTGTCTGCAAGCTCCGAATGGGGCTGGTAGGGGGAGGGGGATGAGGGAATTCAGCTCAGTGTTCACCAGTTCTAACATTTCTCTCATTTTCCTCAGCAAGAGTTAGCTCAGCCCTTTGACTTCATAAAGAGGCCAAGACTTTACTGAGATGACTCTTCTCTTCTATCTCAGGCCTCATCCCTTACCCAAAGCAGGTTTCCCAGAGGGAGTCCAGGTAGATCCTAACACATGTACCCTTCAGTTCTAAATCTTGGTACTGTGGAGGATTGAAAGATATAAACTTGACTTCATTCATTCATTCAATCTCTTAAAAAAAAATTTTTTTCGAGACAGGGTCTTGCTCTGTCACCCAGGCTGGAGTGCAGTGGTGCAATCGCAGCTCACTGTAACCTGGAACACCTGGGTTCAAGTGATCCTCCCACCTCAGCCTCCCAAGTAGCTGGGACCACAGGTGCGTGCCACCACACCCTGCTAATTTTTTTTTTAATTCTTTGTAGAGATGGGGTCCTGCTATATTGCCTGGGCTGGTCTTGAGCTCCTAGCCTCAAGCGATCCTCCCATCTCTGCCTCCAAAAGTGCTGGGATTACAGGCATGAGCCACTGTGCACAGCCAAAAAAATATTTATTTAATGCTTACAATGTGCTAGGTGCTGGGAACAGAGAGGTGAGCAGGGTGGACACCAGCCCTGAATTTATGAAATTGAAGGTCTTTTGGGAGAAGGCAGGCATTAAATAACTAATCACAATAGCACGAGTAATTAATTACAGTTGTGAGAAGTGCTAAGCACCAGAGCTATACTGTATTTTACGAAAGATTTGGCTTGTAAGGGGGAGTGGAGCCAGAGGGCTGGGATCTGGGAGAGGCCCGCTGAGAACAGCCCGGGCCTCTTACTTCCTTTCTGGGCTCCCGTACGGTGATGGGTGAGGGGGAGGCCAGCAGTTTATTTCCCCTGGAAGCCACGTTGCTGGTGTGATGCAAGGTACCATGACTCCTGCTACTTAATAAAGAATGCTGCATGTAT
Organism: Indri indri; assembly: GCA_004363605.1. Lineage (NCBI taxonomy): Eukaryota > Metazoa > Chordata > Mammalia > Primates > Indriidae > Indri > Indri indri. The sequence continues at coordinate 113,264 of RJWJ010001796.1, forward strand.
CCTGGGGAGATGGATGAGCAAATATTCTTGATTGAAGAACCATGTGCCCTCCCTGATATAAACGGATAGGAGAGGTGGGGCTGGGAGACAGATGGGGAACCGGGTCTGAACCATGGGGAGAGTAGAAAAGATTAGCTGGACTGTTGTCCTCCTGGAGAAGCACAGAATCCTACACTGCAGGTGGCTGCTGCCCCCTGATGGACATAGGGACACAGTTTGGTTTTGTCCTTTAAGGAAGATTTGGTCCAAGGTATTTAAGGGATGTTGGAACAAACTTCTCAGGGTACTTTGTACATACTGCAGCCATAACTGGGAAGACTTTCTCATAGCTGGGGCCCTGAAGCTTGCAATTTAGTGTTCGGGAATGGAATTTTAATTCCTAAGGTGGCGGTGGTAGGAGGGAGGCTCAGGAGGGAAGAAAAAAGAAGAGGGAGGAATGTGGAATCCTAAACCAATTTTGTTCAAGTGACCCATCCCAATTCCTTTGTCTATTTGTTTCTCTTTGTCCTGGATAGGATTAACCCAGTAGCCTTAAAAATCTGTTCTGTATTTCAATACTTCCTGTCCTGAGTTACGTTTTTTTTTAAAAAAATAATTGATGCTGTCTTTTAAGCATGTGTTACTTACTTGGAGCTAGAGCTTCATAAATCTGATGTTTAGTGTCCCCCCAACCTCATCACTACCAACCAGTCATCCATCCATCCACTTTTCAGTGTAGTACCTTTTATACTTTTTGAGTGTTCTGCCTACCATGTCACTACCATTTAAAAGCAATGATTAAAAAAAATGTCTTGAGTACTTTTTTAAGCTAGGCATTCTGCAGGATGCAGCTGTCTGGCACACAGGTCCATTCTTGAGCCCAGTGGGATGGCAAATACTCTCTGTGTTCAGGATCCAGGAGCACCCAGATCTCCTCTTGGCCAAGTGAGACCTCTCAGCCTCGCGTCTGTCTGGTGAATTGATCTAAGGGAAGATCTTCTGTCTCTGTGTCTAAGCTGGATATTATGTTTGCTTTGTGTGTTCTGATGTGATCTCATAGTTTGCATGGTATGATTTACTTTAGACAGAGTCTTGCTCTGTTCCCCAGACTGGAGTGCAGTGGCATGATCATAGCTCACTACAGCCTCAAACTCCTGGGCTCCAGTGATCCTCCTGCCTCTGCCTCCCAAATTGCTGGGATTACAGTCATGAGCCACAGCACCTGGCCCTATTTGTGAGATTTTTTTAATTGTCTGTCTTCCCCTCTAGACTGTATTCTCTATGAGATCAGGGACCCTGTCTTTTTTCAGCTCACCAATTGTTTTCAGTTTGGTTTGTGTTTTTTTTTGGTGTTTATTTATTTATTTTTTTAGAGATAGGATCTTACTCTGTCACCCAGGCTGGAGTGCAGTGGCATGATCATAGCTCACTGCAGTCTGGAATGCCTGGGCTCAAGCCATCCTCCTACTTTAGCCGTCAGAGTAGTTAGGACTACACAGGTGTGCACCACCACACCCAGCTAATTTTTAGCTCACCAATTTTATCCCTAATGCCTGACACATAGTAGGAGCTCAGTAAATATTTATTGAGAGAATAATTGTGTGCAGTCTGTTGTCTATGTGTACTTTAGTAACTACAGTTTGTTTCTGAGTCCGAGGTGACAGATGTCTCATACTCTTTGAGAACATGAGAATTGCCCGAATGATGTATGTGACATACTTGTATCTGTCCGTGCTTTCTGGCTGTGTTTTATGCACATAATCTGTGAATTTGTGGAGACATTTCAGAAAGTATTAAACACCCTGGGTTAGGACCAGGGCAAAAACAACTTCTCCTGCCTGTCCTGGTGAATTTGGGGTCGATCTCCTGGAGATGAGATCTTTAGGAACGTAGAAATTGTTGATGCCACATTACACTACAGAAGCCGGGCGGTGCTGGGATAGCTCAAAAAGCTCCGCCCCTGGGGCGTCATTATTTTTTTCTTCCCGGAACGCTTTTTTCTTCTTCCCACCATGTTTTCCTCCGGACTCTTTTGAGCAACGAGCACTTCCGGAATCTCCCAGCCACTCGGTGGCAACGGCGTGGTCCGCCTGCCAAAGTCAGTCTGTCGACTCCCTTCCGCAGGCCCGCTTTGCTCGCGTCCTCGCTCGCCTTGTGCTTCCCGGTCTCATGGCCGGCCTGACCCTGTTTGTGGGCCGTCTCCCGCCCTCGGCCCGCAGTGAGCAGCTGGAGGAGCTGTTCAGTCAGGTGGGGCCGGTGAAGCAGTGCTTCGTGGTGACTGAGAAAGGTAGGGGGGACGGGGCGGTCGAGGATAGGGCTGGGGTTTCTTGGGAGCGGGGTCGGGACGAGGACACCTTCCCAAGCTTCAGGGAGCCATATAATTCTTTACCCTCCTCTAAGAGAAGGGATAGGGGATAGAGTTTCTTTTCTATGGGTCTATAGAGGTCGGTTTATGGAAAGCAAAGTATTTTCTGACGTTTCTATAGCGCTTTCTGTTATTATGCATGCTCACATATACGATCTTATTTGGCAATAATGAACATAGATAACTTTTAGTAAAGCATCGGTAAGGCTTATTGGGAATCAGCTGATTGCTAGGCACGGTATTGAGTTTGACACAGGTTATGTCATTGAATTTTCTCAACAAACTTACTGGACGGAGAGTCTTAATCTCAGTTTACTGACAGGAATCTGGGACTTAGGGAAATTTAATAACTTTAAGTTCGTACGGCTATTAAGTAATACAGATTTTGATCATCAGATTTGGAGCTCTTAGCCAGTATACTCTTCATTCGTCCATTTATTTATTCAGCAAATACTTATTGAATGCCTACTATGTGCCAGGCACTGTTGAAGGTCCTGGAGAGACAGCAGTGCACAACACCAAAGCAATCATTGCTCTTATGTCTTCAAGGTGGCAAAGACAGCCAATAAGCAAATAAGCCACATATATAGTGATAATGATGATAAATGCTAAGGAGAAAAATAAATCAGAGAAGGGAGTTAAGAAGTCTATGTGTATGTGAAGAGGAGGTGAGGAGTGGCAATAAAAACAGAGTGGTCAGGGAAGACCTGACGAGGTCAGAGTGTGAACTTATGCCTCCCAGGGGGAAGAGCAACTGGGCAGAGGAAACCCCAAGCTCAAAGATACTGAAGCAGGAGTGTGCCTGGTATACTGGAGGAGGAGCAAGGAGGCCAGGGTGATTGGAGCGAAGCGAGTGAAGGGAAGACAATTAGGAGATGAGATCTAGAGTACCAGATCATGTACAGGTCCTTATAGGCTGTTGCAAGGACTTTGGCTTTTACTCTGAGATAGGAGGCCACTGTTTTTAAGCAGAGAGCAGTAAATATGATCTAGCTTACGTTCTGAAAGATTCTCTCTCTGGCTAAGGTGTTCCAAATAGACCGTTGGAGAATAGGATGGAAGCAGAGAGACCAGTTAGTAGTCACTTACAGTAATCCAGGTGAGAGATAATGATATTGGCCCAGGATGGTAGCAGAGGAGGTAGGAAAAGGTGGTTAGGATGTGGACATTTTTGAAGGTAGAGCTGAGAGGGTTTGCCGATGGGTCAGGTGTGGAGTATGAGAAAAAGAGGAGTCAAGAAATCAAGTCTGACTCCAAGGTGTTTGTCTAGAGTCACTGGGGAGGTTTACTGACTTGTGGAATAATGCCGTATACTTCACATTCTGTTTAATGCTCATGATGTCACTACGAAGTAGGGTTGGCATGTATCAGAGTGAGGAAGAATAATAAGGATTTTAATGGTAGAAGCATTTTTTCCTCTTACCTGGACCATCGAGGGGCACCTGAGATAGGTACTTGATGTTACCCCAAACAAACATTTAGCTCTCTTCCAAGTCACCAGGCTGTTTCTCTAGGTGGCTGCCTCTTTACCTCTGGTGGGATTGGCATCTCATGGACTTCTGCTTTCCCCCCATGGTATCTGAATATGTGAGTAGGCAAACTAACATGTGTTAATAATCACCCCATCCTTAGCTTCTATTTTCTTGGTAACAAAAGTTATACTTAGTATTGTCAACGTAGCTTTGATTGCTATACAAGCCATGGTACCTGCCGGTTCTTTGTCATTTTATGTATAGAAGTAGCTGAATGAGAGAATGAGGGTGTCGTACAGTAATGTTTCTTTTTTTTTTTTTTTTTTTTTTTGAGACAGAGTCTCACTCTCTTGCCTTGGGCGAGTGCCATGGCATCAGCTTAGCTCACAGCAACCTCAAACTCCTGGGCTTGAGCAATCCTACTGTCTCAGCCTCCCGAGTAGCTGGGACTACAGGCATGCACCACCATGCCCAGCTAATTTTTTCTATATATGTATTTTCAGTTGTCCATATCATTTCTTTCTATTTTTTAGTAGAGACGGGGTCTCGCTCTTGCTCAGGCTGGTCTCGAAC